>APFE030971619.1:0-23567 GCA_000404065.3 Pinus taeda | reverse complement strand
CTACCCCCTCTGGTTTTGAACCTGTGACCTCTTAGGAGGAAACACATGCTCTTAACCATTAGGCCCACTCAAACTGTACGTTACTTTGCGTGGAATTCATGAAGGGTTAAAACAAGTCCAGACTTTGCAAGGAATTCAAGGGTTAAAACAAATCCAAACTTTGCATGGAATATATCCCGGAAAAACCTAATATTGTTACCATATCCGTTTTCCAAACCTTCTCTCGTGCAAAGTTTTATAATTTCGGTTTTCCATGGTTGGCCAGACTTTCTCTTATCGACTTTGTAAGCAAAAATACGCATTGGGATGAGTGAGGTTTCCAATAAAACCTCAGATCTCTACCTCCAATAGAAATTAAGATAATAAATTTAAATTTTATTATATAATTATTCTCCACCTTGGTTAAATATTGATGAATAAAAAATTAAGATAAAAAATTTAAATTTTATTGTGTAATTGTTATCTTATTTTTAAGATTGATTAAATATTGATGAATAAAATAAATTTTTAATCAAAAGGCAAATTGACATTGGTCAACAAAGCTATAAAATAATTTTTCAGTCCAGAGGCAAATTGACAGTGGTCAACAAAGCTATCAATGCACTGCGGAATGAAAGCAGGGACTAATAAGAGTATATAGAGTTTTACGTTACAGTATGCTTTTGTAATAGAGATATTTATGAATTTGTTTTACATGGCATTTCTTCACTTAAAATGTTTTTATAGAAGCTGTATGACGTGAATTATATTACATTTCTTCGCTTAAAATTTTTATATGTAAAAGAGGGAAGCTTCATAATGTGAAATTAGTGGTTAATTAATAGTAATTTATATTTTATAAATAAATGATTTTAAGTTTTTAAAAGTTATATAGGTTCAATTCATACTTATTTGTATTAGATTATTAACAATGTGATGTTTCAACCCATATTTGACTAGTAAGTTTACTAGTTAGGTTGTTATCTCTAGTTTCATTAGATAAATTCTTACAATTCTGGATGATGAGCAATTTGGTCATAAACTTCTGTTTTCAATAGTGAGATATGTCATATGAAATGTATCTTTCTTTAAGGAATGTGAACTCAATCCATAATGAGACATGTCGGGATGAAATGTATCTTTCTTTAAAGAATGTGAATTTAATCAAAGTGTTGTATTAAATATTATTAAATATCATAAATGTTATAGGTAGATAGGAAAAGAACTCAGTTAATAAGTAAAGACAAATTCTATCTTTTAAGAAAAATTAATTTTGTTATAGAAAAGTGAACTAAAGTTTTATTTTTTTTTATTTTTTTTTATTTTCTATTTTATAATTGTTTTATTAAATGTGAAAGTTTTCTGGATCAAAAATTTATAGTCATTCCATTTTTTAAGTGAATATAAGTTTTAGAAAATTTATTATTAATTAGATTAAAGTTTAAAAATATAATGGACTTATATTTGACTTAACTTGATTAAAAACAAATATAATTAAAAAGAAATTGCAACTTCACATAATATGTCTCTTTAGATTTTCAAAATTATTATGTTTTCATTTCTTTTTCAAGATGGTTTCCAAATTATTCAATAAAATAATGATTTGTTGAACATATTAGAAATGGTTGCTCGCACCTTCACAAAACTATATCCATCAGCTAACCAACATATTCCATTAAAGTTGTAATCCAGTGGAATGTTACTTTATATAACATAATTTCTGCAATGCTTGCTCTATGCCATAGATATTAACAAAATCTGTAAAAATATCTCAATAATAAAACTTTGATAATTCAGTGGTTAATTGCCACCATACTTAAATTAAAATATACACATTAATCGTCTTGAGGCATTTGAATTGTCCTAAACATTGAATATTCCTACAACTTTTTGACCTGTCTTTAAATATTGAAAACACTTTATTTGTAAATTCAATATTCGAAGTTATAACAACACCTAAATCTCTAAAAAAAATTGAATTCTAGATCTCATAGACATTTTTCAAGTTTCACAGATCTCGTAGACATTTTTTGTGTACTAAGTCTAAATACTTCTATTAATTCAGGAGAATATTACATCATTGGGTACATATTTGCAAAATTCTTCCCAGCGCACTCCTACCATATTTGTTGGCTAGGAGAAAGAAACCAACACATATCTCAAAATCTCAATCAACTGAAACGCGAAAAGAGCAAGAGGCAGTATGACTAGTAAATTGATAACAGCAAGAAACAACTGATTATCATCCAAGATTCAAGGAGTGAATAGAAGCAAGATTCTTAGTTTCATTACTAAGCAAGGAGGGTGGGTTGAATGAGAAATGGACATGATTTTCCATGTGCGCCAAAACGAGATTCCATGTGATCCGGTTTTTCCATAAGTCTTTTTTCCCTCTGAACTAGGGTATCAAGATTGTCCATCATCCTTCATTTATTAGTCCACAACCCTTTCATGAATTCTATAACAATGTTCTTATCCTCATGTTTATCATCACTGCACTGCCCCAATAAGTAATTACTTGTGCTAACTACCCCTCGAAATGGTCCAAGGGTGGCAGAAAGTCAACATAACCCAAAAGCACCTTGTGGTTAGGGTTCATGGCTTCTCCAAAGCCACACAACCTACCAGCATTGTCGTCCAACTAGACCTATTGACCTACTCCCCTCACGTGATCCATCTGGTAGAGCATGGCTTGCTTCCCAAGAGATTCGCCTAGCCAAATCTTCGTCCCCCAAAACCATGACATGTAACACCTCCAAATACCACAACACGAAAATGAAACCAACTAACTCAAAACCCAACACTCCTAAGATGCCCCCTTCCCACCTCATCCTAGGAGAGGCCAAAGGGGCTCGACAACATATATCGATGAGTGATTCAAGGCAGGCTGAGAGATTCGCAAGGCGTGACTACTCCATGCCACCTCCTCTAACCTCCACACCAGAGTCCTCACAACACCATCATCCACCCAACTGCTACCTGTCAAAACCTCAACCCAAGACTAGCCTACCGAGACAGTGCCACCATCTAGATTCAAATTGAAGAAAAATAATAACATGGAATGTTCATGTAGAGTTACCTCAATGCCAACAAGAGAGTCCCAACACCCAAAGTGTGCATGCACCACCAAGATGCCAAGGTCATCACATGATCACCAACTAGTAAAGCGTGATCAAGAAACTCTCTTGTGGGTTGTTGCCACGGGATCCCAAATGTGGACCATTTGGGTTGGTACTCCCCCCCTCTTCCACTCTAGTGTACGTCACTAGTTGCCCCCACAAACACATACCACCTATTGCTTCCCAAACTTGCCACCAAGAATACTTTGTCAATACAATGAGTTCTCGCTTTAATCCATCCCATACTAGATTGTAGAACCTTCCACTGGCTAACAGAGCCACCATTAAATAGACTGATGTGTTCACACTTTGCGCATATTCCTTCACACACTTCTGCATGTGAGATAGGTTCCATGACACCAACTTGTTAAATTCCATCAAGCCCATATGGGTAGTTAGAGTCCACCACTGCCCATGTACTTCTTGGTTCACTCACCCCCATTAAGGTTTCCTTATCTGATGACGGGATACCCTCCAACTCCTCCAACCCATTGAATCTAATTAGTAGTGGCCATGATACATAGTAGTCCAACTCCAGTGCATTATTGCCCTAGTTAGTTAGAAGATTTGTTGTTTTGTTCCTTGTTCAGTGAGAGTGAGAAGTGATCACTACAGAGGTAGAAATAAACAACATCTAGATACGAGACACCAAGAGGTCTAAGCACCAACTATTGGTGACTTTCAAGACTGGGGGCCCATTAAGAATCCTTCTTATAGCTTCAACAACCACCAATGAGTCTCCATCTATTTGTATCATAGTAATTCCTACCTCCTTAGCTAAGATTAAACCTTGTTCTAGAGTTATAAAATCAACCAAATTATTGGTAGTGTACCCACATGATCTCATGTAAATCCTTAATAGCCTCCCCTCTGTCATCTCTAAAAATTCCCCTAAACCCTATAGAGCCTAGGTTTCCCTTGGAGGCCTCATTGAAGTTTAGCTTGATGAAGCCCTTGGGGGGTAAAGAGAGCTGAGGTAAAGATGATGCAACATTTCATTGTTTGGGCACCCTTGTTGTACTCACCATAGTTTGTGATATCTCCAAATCCTTTAGTATGCACCCCTCTAATTGGTTTGTCTCCCATGCATCTACATCCCATGGTTTTACCAGTATGGTCTCCTTTAAATTCCTCTTGGTAGTCATCTAAACAAAACCCATAGAGGTTCTTTGGTATTTAAATAAATTTATGTTGTGTTATTTCCAAACATTCCAAAGGAGGAGTTCCAAGACAAGGTTCCATGCCCTATTCACCACAAGTTTCTTGAACATAGAGGTTTTCCATTCCTCTAGCATCTCCCTCATATTGTTAGGCAATCTATTCAAGTGGACAAATAGAGTCAAAACAATATTCCACAGAGATTTAGTGAACTCACGTGTATTAAGAATATGCTCGATGGTCTCCTATTTTCTCCAACATAGAGGGAAAATTGAGGGCCTATGAAATCATTTTTTCATCAAGTGGTCCCATTTTAACAACTTTTGTCTCCCTACCAACCACAAAAATTGTTCCACCATTTGCCATAACTTTCTTGTCCAAAGTCTCCACCAAAAATGATCAAGGTCATCGTTAGAGTGCCTTGTCTATATATGATATGCTTATTTAAAAGAGAACATCCCTTTAGGTCTATAGCCCCACCTTCACTTATCATAGTCATGTGCAGCTTGAATTTTCCTCTCCCATAAACATGTTTCGAGGATAGGTCAGGCCTACAGAGATGAATCTTCGAGCCAATGATATTTTGATCTCAATTCATGCCATCTAGAGCTCAAGATATTGTCTAACTAGAAGTATGCCATTGATTTTGATCCTTGTACAGAGGTATACATACTCAATAGGCGTAGGTATTCCCTATGATCCAATCAGGGTAGTTGTTTCCATGATTCACTCCAAAATTGTGTTGTCCATCCATTTGAAATTTCCCAAAAAATATGATTCTAAATGAGGGATTTGTTCTCCTCAGAGAAATTCCAAATACATGATATATTAGGGAAGTTTTGGCTTCTAAGCTTGTCCTCTTGTGACTGGTCAGGGAAATATTTTTTGTTCCAAATTCACTTCCATAACTCTGATCCTCCTTGAATTCGCTATTAATAGAGCTTTGTGCCCAGAGCTCTGTTGAGAATTTCTGGATCCCTTAAATGTAACCCTCCTTTAAGTGGGAGACATGCCTTATCCCAAGCCACCAAAATCCACTTTTTCTCACTCTTGGCACCTTTCCAAAGAAATTTCCTAAAACTACCCACAATCTCCTTAATTACAACCTTAGGTGTTGGAAGAGCCAAAAGTTGATACAATGGTAAGGCTTGCATAATTGATTTCAGAAAAGTAACTCTCCCAACTAGATTTAGAGATCGGAAGGTCCAATTTCTCAATCATTTGCTAATTATATCTAGGATTATTGAATTTAGGATTATGTGATCCATGTCAAGTTTTTGAGACATATTGAAATTGACATCAAAATTCATTTGTCAACATGTTTCGAACCAACCAGTGTGGTTCATTGTCAGGATCTCAGACCAATGAGCAGATCTTAGAGAGCTAGAGAACAATGAGATACCTAAGTATTGGGTCGAAAGGAAACCCACCTGGAATCCTAGCAATGAAGCCAAATGAATTTGAATTTGACATCGAGTATTAAATAAGAACATATTAGATTTATCCCCATCTATTTGAGTGCCTAATGTCTCTTGCAAATTAGAGAGGATAAGGTCGAGAAATATTACCTCCTAAATTGTTGGTTCACCAAAGATCATAACATCATCCAAAAATTGTTGATGTGAGATAGGTAGATCATGACCAATAACTTGAATGCCTCTCAACACCCCATGTTCAAATGTCATTTTGATGTATCTCCCAAACCATTAAACAATCATGATGAACAAAAATTGGGATAAAGGATCACCTTGTCTAAGTCCCTGAGATGCCTAGAAGATGTGTGTGTAATATCCCTCCCCTTAATAATAAATAATAAATAATAAATAATAAATAATAAATGATAAATAATAAATAATAAATATAAATAATTAAATTAATAATAAATAAATCACTTAATAATAAGTAATAAAAATAATAAATCATAAATGTTAAATAATGAATGATATTAAAAATATATACAAGAAAATAAATAAAAATAATATATCATAAATAGTAATAACCATACTAAAGCTCTAAATAAGAATAAATAGAAATAAAACAAGAAAACTATCAAAAAGAAGAAAATAAAACAAGAAAGATAAAAATCAAAAGAAAAGTAAAGAAATAAAACAAGAAAGCTGAAAATCAAAAGAAAGTTGCATGTAGACACATGGAGTGTGTGCATGTGGTTCCCCTTCCAATGTTTGTTCTATTTAATAGATGATGAGGAAGATGAGAGGCATTCCTGCATTCCATCATTCTGAGATTCTATCTTTCATTTTCTTGGGAGAATGGTATTGTAAGACTTAGGAGTCACTGGTAGTAGTACGTTGATTGAGGGCTCGGGGGTGGCTAGTTGTAGCAAACCATTGCACAATTGAGCCTACGGTTGAGTGGAGAGTCGTCCCCAAAACCTTGTTGTCATCTAGCAGACATGGATCACAGGTAATATAGGTATGTACTTATTTATTGATTCTGATTTTAATTAGGAAATTAATTTTTATATTTACTTTGGGCTGTTACATATGTTTGATGCTTTGACCATTCACCATTATCACGATTCATCAAAAAAATCAATTTCATTTACTTTACAAACATTCAACTATGAACTAAGATTATTCAACATCCATATAGGCTCTATGTTATCTCATGAGTGTTATTAGTGTTATGTTTTCATCAAGATACCAATTAGTTTTTTCAATAATCATTCCACTTCTTCAACTAGGAAGTTGACCATTTACACCAGAGGTATAATCATCTAAGTACATCGTTAAATTTCGCATGAGCCTCATCATCTTGAGTCTTAATCTCTTCCCTAAGGAAATTCTGGTGAATTTCATTTAAGATATTACTAGTGATACCATCATTATTTAAATCATCTATCTCAGAATTAAAATCCCTTGAATACAATTGCATATAATTACTAGATCATCATGATTTAATTTTATATCATGCGTAATTTACTTGCATGAGGGTTTGTTGATCCATGTTGACTTATACCTACATCATTTAACAATTATCATTTTCATCTAAAAATATTTCCTTATCTCGTCAATTTCCTATCTCAATACCACTTGATTGCTTTATCGTAAATTCACTCTTCATCAAGTTGGACAAGAGATTCTTGCTCATTAAATAGCATATTTATTTTAGATTTTGAAACAGTTGGAAATACTACTATCATTTTCCATGAAAAATTTAAATGTGTGGTATTATGTGGAAACAATCCTCTTTTAACGCTTCGGGAACAAAAGTTCTTCACATTTTGAACTATGTAGATCATCACTGTGATCATTACCAGTGATGTTTCTCACTATCCCTTCAATATTAAATGGATACCATTTTAAGGGCTATAATTATTTCTTCCAATTTGACTTCATTTGACGTGTACTCCTTAGGGGAGTGTACTTCTATTCTCATAGTTTTGTAAATAATCAAGTATGGTTCTCATCCTAGCACATTTTCTGAATTCAAGTATTACTAATGTGAAACATACCTTCATAGTTTAAGATGTTTTTCCATGAATTCATCACTTGATCTTAATTTCATGGAAACATCATCGATCTATTTCCTTTGTTCTATGTTTATATCTTTGTTTTTAACCCTCATAAAAATATTAAAATCCAACTTTTACCAATTTCCAAAGTTCACAAGAATTTGAATAAGTAAGATAATTTGATTTATAGTAATTATGCTATTCTTGGAAAAATATAATTCTAATAACTATCAATTAATTTCAGTTCCTTCTCTTTTCTATATATCGTTTGATCGTATGAATGGGACGACATGAATGGGATGCATTCAATATAAGCGAGACTCGTGCTGCCTTTTAAACCATTGGTTAAATTATAGCAAGTTTCCCGATTGTTCACAGGTAGAGAAATCACCAAACCAAGAAACATGGACAATTCCACTACTCGAATGCAGCGATTACAATTATATAAAAAAAACCTATGCACAGTGACTCGAATCCAGGGATCATGGATCTAAACTTCCCATGCACAACTCCTCAAATCTAGGGTTTGCATTTTCTATATTAAGTTTAAAAGAAGTGGAAAGAGTAGGAGTATGTCGTTGCATAGATTTAGGCGAGTATTTAAATGAGATTCCAGTTGGAGTTAAAGAGCTCGTGAACATGACCCCTTGCATTACGGAAAGGAAATTCTATCTCCGAGTTTCCTAAGATTATGCTCCCCACTGAACACTATGACAAGCCTTAAAGACAACATCTAATTTTTCTATTTATAAAAATAAAAACTACATAAATATATGTGATTTGTATCTGATCCTCCCAATAATGTCCTAAACTTACTTGTTGATATATTAAACAATATATAAACTTAGCATATAACACATCATAAATTTTATATACATTGAAAAGTCATAGTATATAATTACTCATTAAAATAAAAAAGTGATGTGTAAGTGCTTTTAATCTTTATTACTTCATATAATTAATCCCTATAACAGTAAAGAATAGATATAGCATATCAAGAAGGTGTTGCAGTGCGTGTCCACTGAACTAACTAATATGCATCTGGAGATCAAGAGAAAGAAAGATACTGCTGTTGAGGATAGACATTCTTCCGATTTCACTCCTTATACGGATTTCCCTCCCTCAAAAATTCATGCCTAATCTGCTTTCCCATATCATAGAATTCTTATAGAGTATTATTCTATATTTGGTAAGTATTGAGATATTTCTCATATTGACGATGTTTCATGATATAGTGGTAGGAGGATAATGATGTACATGTGGTTCTTATAGTAATGATGTATCCTTATGATGATAGTGATATGCATAGGCATTATGATGTTACATTCATTTACTACGTGATTATAGATATTTAATGTTGAATACTCATGATGGATATGATATGCATAACGGGGCACAGGCATTATGATGCTATAATATGAGGTTATTGACATATGGTTCAGTTATTATGTGAAGACATGATATGTCTTGATGCAAAAATGTTGATGTTATGACTTATGATGGAATTCATGTGATATTTGCGCACAAATTTATGACATGCATGAGCATGCAGTTCGTTATCATTCATAATTTTGCGATTAAGATGATGGATGTTCTCATGATGACATGCAAAACTTGGCATGTGGATTATTTTCTATGATACTATGAGGGTATAGCTAATGCATTGGTTGCATGTTGAGGTGTGAGGATTGACAGGACTCCACAAATGGGCCGAGAGGGCCAGTTTATTTGATGATCTCGTGCGAACCCATACACACGAGGGAGAATAAGTAACACCATATGGGCTGGGGACAAAACTCAATCAACACTACATATGCCAGTGGTTCTTTTGTCTTGTGTAGCTCTTGATGGACAGCTCTTGAAGGGCTCTAGGACCATCTTGAGGAGGCCAAGTGTCTGATGTTCTAGGCTAGGTGCTTGTTATTGGATTGGGATGCCGAAGTCTGGAAGGGATGTAAAGGACTTCCATGCCTGGGGCTGTGCGCCTTAGTAGTTGTGGAGGGAGTGGGACAACCTTGCAAGATGCCTGGGGTCATTGAGTACCGGACCGGATGCCTACCTTGGGGCAGATGAGGTCTGAGTCAGGTGTGAGCCTTGGGGCCAGCCTTGGACTAGGATATAGACTGGGTCAGGCTTATGCTTGGTGCCGAAAGTGGGAAAAATGACAAAGATTCCTTAAGATTTCCTGGGGTGTTGGGGACTTTTGATGCCTGTTGGTTATACTAGTTCAACAGAGGGTGTTGGCAACATGAAGTAAATAAAATAATAAATAATAAATAGTTCAACTTAACTTCAGGACGAAATTCCTTAAAGTGGGAGAGTATGTAATATCCCTCCCCTTAATAATAAGTAGTAAATAATAATATAATAATATAATAATAAGTAATAAATAATAAATAATAATAAATAAATCACTTAATAATAAATAATAAAAATAATAAATCATAAATGTTAAATAATAAATGATATTAAAAATATATACAAGAAAATAAATAAAAATAATAAAAATAATAAATCATAAGTAGTAATAACCATACTAAAGCTCTAAATAAGAATAAATAGAAATAAAACAAGAAAACTATCAAAAAGAAGAAAATAAAACAAGAAAGCTAAAAATCAAAAGAAAAGTAAAGAAATAAAACATGAAAGCTAAAAATCAAAAGAAAGTTGCATGTAGACACATAGAGTGTGTGCATGTGGTTTCCTTTCCAATGTTTGTTTTATTTAATAGATGGTGAGGAAGATGAGAGGCATTCTTGCATTCCATCATTCCGAGATTCTATATTTCATTCTCTTGGGAGAATGGTATTGTAAGACTTAGGAGTCACTCGCAATAGTACGTTGATTGATGGCTCGGGGGTGGCCAATTGTAGCAAACCATTGCACAATTGAGCCTACGGTTGGGTGGAGAGTCGTCCCCAAAACCTTGTTGTCATCTGGCAAACATGGATCACAGGTAATATAGGTATGTACTTATTTATTGATTTTGATTTTAATTAGGAAATTAATTTTTACATTTACTTTGGGCTGCTACAGTGTGTAGGGGATCCGTTGCGCAATATGGATAAGAAAGGTGTGGAAATGAGGGATTTAATCCATGGAATCCAAAATCTTCCAACACTCTAAGAAAATATTTCCAATTCAACCTATCATGCACTTCTGATAAGTCAAGCTCTATTAGCATACATGGCCTTTTGGATTTTCTAAGTGAGTGAATTATCTCGTGAGTTATAACCATGCCATCAACTATCTGTCACCCTTCCATGAATCATCTTTGTTCTAGAGAAATGATGTAATTAAACATAGGAAATTAAGCCTTTTCACAATGACTAATGATATGATATTAAATATCACATTACAAGTAGAAATCAACCAAAACTCACTTGCCTCATTAGCATTTCCATTTCTGGGGATGAGGGTTAAGAAGGTTTCATTTACTCCCTACCATAATTGTTGTAGCTTTCTGGATTCCTCTAACCATGCATGGACTTCCTCACTGATAAAAGAAAAACATGCTTTCAATAAGTCTGTCGTGAAGTTGTCTAGACCCGACCTTTATTGCTCTGTGTTTCCTTAACTTCTTCCTTGACCTCTACATATGATTTCTCCCTCATCAATGTCAGTTATGCTCCTCACTTATTTAGGAATATGGGCAATGATGCACACAATTGCTTCATCCCTATCTGCATCCCTTTCCGCCAATAGGTATTGATAGTGAGAGACTAGCTCATTCTAAATTTCCTCATGTTGAAGAACTATGTTCACATCCCTTGAATTAATAGAAAAATCTAGTTGTTATGTTTGTGCTTAATCATGACTTTGTGGAAGAATTTGGTATTGTGCTCCCCCTCCCGCAACCAGTGAATCTAGATTTATGCCTCTAGAGCACTTCTTCTTGTTTATGCCTTTACTCTAGTTCTTGTATTATGTGGCCTTGTTCCTCGACCAATGCCTCTGCTTGACATTGTCTAATTATTTCTTGTTGCATCTCCTCCATACATGATTCTAACTTGCGCTTCTCAAACAAAATATTACCAAAAACCTCCTTGTTCCATTGTTTGATCCTGAATTTGAGGTCTTTCAACTTAAATTAAAAGGTCTCCATATATTTCTACCTTAGAACACATTGTTCTGCCACCATTCTTTGACCAAGGGCAAGAAATTATTTGTTTGGAACCAAAAGCTTTCAAACCTAAATGACTTATTTCTAGGGACCATAATAAGATCAATCTCCAATCTAGTGGGCCAAGGATCCGGTCCTAGACACAGAAAACTAGTTTATTCTACAAACATATCCCTTCCTAATAACCCATCCAAGAGAAAGAATTGGTCCAAATAGCAGGCCACTTGGTGCCTTCCTCCATGGTGGTTATTCTAGGTGAAGGTCACATTGTTACTATCTATGTCTATGACCTTAACTCCTGGATAGTGTTTAGAAATAATTGAGAATATTGATCAGGGCATCTAACTCCTCCCCTATTCTCCTCCAGGTGATTTTTATATTAAGTCCCCAAAAGATCCAACAATCATGCTGGTGAATATTTCAAACTGCATAGGTTGGACAAAAAGTCTTTTTTTTTTTTCCCTTGGGAATGAGGGGCCATAGACAGATTGTAGACCAACCACCTCTTGCAATCTAATGCATCAAAAAGGCCCTTACAAAATATTGGGATATGTGATCCAATCATAAAATTTTATTACTCTTAGATCCCATGCCACCACCAACCCTCTAGCACTAGCTCTTGCATCTATGGTGATGAACCCGCATCCTCTCCAACATGTCCCCATGATTTCTTCAATATTTACTTGTGATACCATAGTTTCCTGCAACAATACTATCTTTGGTTTCTCTTTTAAAATTATATCCTTTAGGTACCTCAATTTACCTCTATTATTGAGGCCCCATATATTCCATGTGATCACTTTCATTAAGGATCTAGAGCAATGAGATGGAAATAATATATGATCTCATTAATCTACGCTGAATTTATAAAAATTCCCTAGCATTTATTATTACCTCTTGGGTGGTTTTTCGACCTTTACGGCTCCACTCTCCTGGTGCACAACCCTTACTTCTAGTGGTGTATGAGGTACCCTCCCTTAGGACTATGATTAATTTATGTTCCCACTGCAATTGCAAGTGGGTTTATTTCCATTGTACATACACGTGAAATAAATGCTTGAGATGCTTTATGGGGATATTTTTCGCCTCCACATTTTCCCAGGTTATTAGGGAACTCGACCATTGTTTTCTCATCTGGGATGAGGGTTTCCTATAGATCTATTGCATCTAGGATCCTACTAGTACTAGGGAGCAGATCATTTTTTCGATATTTTGCACTCAGGGTTTGGTTTATCCCTTAGAATGACTGCATTCGCCTCGAAATCCATTGGTTGGTTTGTGTGCTTGTTCATTTGCATCTCTTCCTCTACTATGCCTTCCAGCTAGGAAAGTACCTAAAATTGGTTCTAGCCTAGGGGCCTTTCTCCATCGCCTTCCTCTCTAGCCTTGCCTTAGGTGTCTGGCTGCGTTCGTTGTGGCTTCTTTAATTAACTACCTCCTGAAATCGGTCATAAGTTTGCGGGCTATATTATGCCTTGATTTCCTATAGAACCAGCAATAAATCCTGATACAAGTGGCCATACTCATGCCATCTTCTACATTTGAACGTGACATGCTCGTATTCCAGTCGTTGGGTGTAGATCTCATCATGGTATTCCATATATATGGATTCCGAGAGTGGCTTTGATATATTCATATATATGCATATTCTAGCATATGACGTTTGTTGTCTCCTCTTAGTGATCTCAGAAACCTTCACAAATTTTCCCATCGAATTCCAAATGCCTTCTAGAATATCTAGCTCCCATATATCTTTAGGCACAGAGAAGAGATGGACCCAAATTGGGGCTGCAAGAAATGATCCTTTTATGGACTATAGCAGTCCTCTAAGAAATATATAAATAGTCCAACATTTTTCATGAAATAAGGGCCATTTTCAAACACTCTCTTGTGGTCTTCCAAATCCACAAAGATAACAATGAAGAAACCTTGACCCGTAGCCAAAGGTCTATTGGACCCACCAACCTCCTTTTCATTTGGATCCATTTTACTATATCTTAATCCTTCTTCCAAATTCCCATGAACTTACAGATTAGAGCATGATCCTTCATAAAATATCTTGTTTTCTCTAGAAAATTATTGGGAATGGTGTACTTGGGGTTTGAAGTTGCCTTGGGGAGGCATTGCCCCCGTGGTTTAGACTATCATTTTTGAAAGATTTTTTGAGGAGGAACCTTTAGGCCCATCAGTGGGTTTCTTCGATCCCATAACAACATTGTGATACGAGGGAAATGTACCCCTCTTTGAGGTGCCGCTCATGTGGAATGCCAGTGGAAGAAGTTAAGAAGAAAATCACCTAGATATGAAAAAACAATTGAAAATCACAATTCAGTTAAAAACCCTAGTCCATGAGCTTGGCATATATAATATTAATTCCTCATAGATCTCATAGACATTTTGACTTTTGGCAATTTTTTAATTAAATTTACTATTTTTTTTTTTTTGTAAAAATTAAAAATGTAGATAAAGTTTTAATAAGTTTGAGTTGTATAATATTCAAAATCCTAATTTCATAGTTTAATATTAAGTTTATTCATGCATCCAGAAGCATTTTTTATAATTCCTAAGATGAATCGCCAAAAAAACAAAAAAGACTATTAGAAGAGTTAAAAAACCCATAAGCGGAAATAACAAAAGCAACGAACTTAGAAATAAAACTAACACCACAAGGAATATTTTATCCTCCAGGTTAGAACATCACCAGACAATGGCCAAACCAAGAAGGGCTAATGGAAGATAGTTATATATAGTCCTGCGATTAACGAGAGTTCAGAATATCAAAATAATGAAACATATATAGATTAAACAATAATCAATAGAAGTAAGTTGAGTTAAAATAATCATAGTGTCCATGCATAATGGAATAGAAAGGGTTATTACTATAGGCAGAAAGCACTGGGAAATATTAGCTTCAAATTCAAATGCAACAAGAACATACCAACCAATAGAACAAAACAAGTTAACATAACCCATTATTAATGATAAGGTTTTGAAGCCTAGAAGATCACCCATAAAGGTCATTTGGGTGTTATTGAAATTAGACTTGACCACAACTTTGGTTAGAAAGGAAATGGCAGTGAATCCACTTCCTTTACTATCCACCAAGTAATTTCTAATTGGCATTCTAACTATCAAAGAGCTTGAGAAGCCATCCACTCTGAACCACAAAGTTAGTAAAATGTTTTTTAATACTTTAGTAAACCTTAGCATTATGAATGACACAATTTTGTATTCCACACTTTTACTTTGAGCTCCTTTACATCCAGCCAAGTAGCCTTCCAAAACTTCTGAAGCCATGACTCTTACAACAAATATCGACATCGGAAATAGATATCATGCCCTCCATTTGCTCTCTGCTCAGCCCCTTCCCTACGTTGAAGCGACTTCCAGTGAAGAAATCTTGGAGATCCAACAAACTGATTTTCCCAGTGCCATCTTTGTGCAACACTTTAAGGCCTCCTTCACCTTCCATGGTTCCTCCGTTAACGATTTCATTTTGGCCTCCTCTTATTTCTACTTTGAGGACACATAACTATAAATATCAAATTGAATTTTGGGGAGAGAAATTGGTTCTCTCATCCACATATTAATTGAGAGGAAAAGATTAACTCAGGAAGGCACTATATTCCAAAATTTCATTGTCACACACTTAATTTGAAAACATGGAGTGGATAATAGCATCATGCATGAAAATATCATACATGGTGTGTACCATCATTTACAATAGGAACATGATGAAAACAGAAACAAAAAGTGGTCAGTGAAATGGTGAAAACATGGAGTGGATAGGAACATTATGCATGGCAACATCATACATGGGAAGCCTTAATGGGTAGCATAGTTGATTGAAGCCCTCCATACCAATTCATTGGCCCTCTGTCATGAGGCACAAGTTCAATTCTCCTTGAATCCATTAAAATTAGACCCCAACAATTGGGTCGACTAAATGTGAAGCCCCTTCGAGTGAGCTCACCTAAAAATGTTAAAAGAAAACATAAATGTGAAGCCCCTTCGAGTGAGCTCACCTAAAAATGTTAAAAGAAAACATCAATGTGTACTATCATTTATAACGATACCATATGAAAATAAACACCCAATAGAGTTTAGTGAAATGGGGAACAAATGTTGCTAGAGAAAGGATGGGTTGCCGACGGTCGTATGAGTCCCTCAGTCCCCATATCGAGGCTGCCAAAATGTCGTTTAGAATACTTCATTGTGAAATCCACAACAATAAACTACGTGACATGTAGAAACCATATGAATGGTAAAATTAAAGTCTAGGTTATTCAGGGCACGTCCTAAATATTTTATATAAAAATATCAATACTCATAACATTTGGATTTCAACTAGACATAGCCGGACTCTCCTGTCCGGTCTCTAAGACTAGTTTCTCTCGCTATAATTTTGATGTGCTATGAAATGACACACAACAAGCACGTAAAACCTTGCTCTTTGTGTCCACTTCTCACATACCAGATTTCTGCGAGCCAACATGTCTTCTTTGATTGTTAATGGATGGTTAGGATACTATAAGTGTGTAAATAATGAAAGTACATGATTTTTTTTAATGTAATTATTTATTATTTATTATTTTAAATGTAGATTTATTAAGTATCTAGAGAGATTAATTTTCTTGAAAAAAAATTGCATCTCTAGATAAATTTGGTTCCTCTCAAAGTTTGATTAGATCCATAATTAAGATGGATTTAGGCTGATTTAATTATTTAGAGTTTGGAGATTTTTGTGGTGACGATTTTGATTATAAGGTGTCAAATCTCTTTTCACTCTAAAAGAAGTTTGCATCTCAAAATATTTGATATTTTTGGTGTTTTGTAGATTCAGAGTTAAGATAGATCTAGGTTAACTTTATTATTGATGATAATTATAATTATTAATTCTATATTTTATTTTTAAAAAGTTCTGGGTTAGCTTTTTTTGATATCAATTATAATTATTAATATTTTATTATATTTTATTTTATTTTAAAAAAATCAAAATGTTTACAGGACATTACAACATCTCTACATATTGAGTTGGAGAGGGCCTCTTTAGGAAATTACTTTTAACCTTTTACGTGTAAATATTTACAAACATTTACACCACTACATAATCCATGGTAAAATGGCTTATGGTATTGTAACAAATCTTATTTACAAGTTAAGAATATCCAATGTGGTAAAATGGAATTCAATATATATATCTTGTTATATGTATGTTTATTGTAAGTACTATATTTTAATATAAAAAAATGTTATAAAAATAAATTCAACTAAAATATTTATAATTTTGTTTTTAAACGAGTTATGATTTTCTGTATGTGGTATTGATAAGCCATGGTATTGGCCCTTGGTATTGTAAGAAATCCTATATAGAGGTTAATAATATCTTCGGTAAAACAGGGTGAACATTCATGGTTAAGAATATTGTTATATTGTAAATATTAATTCTCTGTGTTTGTTAGTTAAATTTAAATATAATTATTAAATCATTATTATAACTTATATGGTAAAATGAACATTAATTTATAACTCTTATTTATATGTTATATATTTTAATGTTATATTATGATTTTCTTTTATCTAATTTTTTTTGGTAATTTTATTAATAAAAACAAAATTACAACTAAAAATTTGAATTTAAGAATTATTTACATCTAACGCTTACACATATACCTTATCCTAGGTTATAGAGCCCCTCTCTGGGCAACCAATTAAAAAAATAATTATTTTATTTTTTTTTTCAAATAAAAATCTTGTTTTATTTATCCACAATATTCTCATAACTAGTACAACTATATTAAAAATATTAATGTGGTTGATACAAGGTTTCATTTGTATCTACTATTGATAAATATATACCCAAAGAAACTATTGCAACACAAATATTATTATTAACTATTGCAACAAAAATATTATTATTAACTTTGATTTTATTTAACCTTTAAGAATCCGGGATTTGATAAAAAATAAAAGTGTTGAAGAGTTTATGTCCTTTACAACCAAGATATAAGACAATTTTTAAAAAATTAGGTATGCTTTGAAAATCTCTAAGAAATTGGTAGGTGTCACCACGTCAATTTTTTTATATTTATTAAAAGTCAATGCAACCTAACAAACTCTCTAACACACTACAATGGTTGATAAGCATTTAGACTAAACATGTGTTGAGCATATTCCCTTGAGAACCAATCTAAGTCGTCAATTAAAAAATAAAAAATCAATTTTTATAGATGTGAGGGACTATTATGACATTATTATTGTGGTTTGTTTTTGACAAGATCTCCACAGTGCAAAATTTTCATTCTACAGAATGAGAGGATGTGTAAGTTTGTTTGTGCGTCCCTCTTTAAAATAAATATTAAAATTAAAAATTATGTTCTAAAGAGAAAAATAGAAAATTATGTTCTAAATAAAAAAATAATGTCAACCATAACTAAAAAAAATGAATATGTTGTAAAGTAATTAGAAGTAAAAAAAATGTGCGAATCAGATGTTTAAATCTTATACTTTTCAAAAATATTTCAACAAGAAATTTAAATAAATTATTTGAAGATATATGTTAACTAATTTATATTGATATCAACTTCATATATATCTATATATAGAAAAAAAAATTATGGTTAAAATTTTTATTTGGTCATATATATATGATGCTGATGATAGTTAAAGTCAGCTAAGACCAAACATTGGTCTATTTAGCATTCAAAAATACAATTTAAATAATGAAAAATAGCACATTGTATTTTGCACTCTAAAAAAATTTGCACGTGAAAAAATTTGATCCCTCTCAATTCATGCGAAAAAATTTGATCCCTCTCAATTCATGTTAGATTTATACTTTAAAATAGATCTATACCAATAATTAACAACATACCTCAATCAATAATCATTAAAACTTAAATGGTTTAAATTCTCCACCACCACAACACAAAACTACAATAAATAAAATACTTTAATTTACCGATCCATAAAACTTGAATTCATAGAAATTCTAAACCCTAACTTTACCTTAAATTCAATGATTTTAACGATACACATTCGAATCTAAACATGAGTTGTGACATCTCTCGTTGTTCTCGGCAACACTACAGCTGAAAAGGAAAATGCCAAATTTCAACCAACCTAAAACAAATACCGAATTTCAGTCGATGCCTCTCAATCCATCCGGCTCATTTATTTTTATCACCCCTGGATTTCCAAGTTCCTTAAGTTATAATTTCTACATTTTCAAAATTAATTTGCATTTTGAATCGAAAAATTTCACGGCAAAGCTATGCGTTGGGTTTGGAGTCCATGTCAAAGTGGCTTTGGGGTGCAATTCTACATGGTCACACAATGACCATAGTGCTCCTCACATTTCATTGGATGAAAGCCAACTAGAATTTATAGGAAGTGTCTTCTACATTACTATTAGGTAACATTTTTATGAGAAGCTTATACTTTGAAGTGTATTAGATTTCAAATTTATGAAAAAATTCCATGTTGTAGTTCAATTATTTATGAAAAATTTCCATGGTGCATGAATTGCATGAGAATGTCTTTTATGTTTTTAAAGAATTAATTTATATTTTATTTAAAAGTATATTTAAATAATTAAAAATTATAATGTTATAAAAATTTATTACAAATTTAAATTCAAATATACAAATTACAACAATTAATTAATCATTTTTTTAAAATTTAATTTAATAAAATTCTAAATATAATATTTAAATATTGTGTTATATTAAAATATAAATTTTATAATAAACATATTATATATCAGAAGAGGAACAGGAGACGATGGTGAAGGAGAAACGATGAACAAGATGGGGTTAGGGTTTCGATCGAAACCTGTTGACTGCTCCATGCCTACGACTGCCTGACTATACTACTGCACTCTTTGCCCTCCCATACTCCTGCCGCGTTACCCTCACATCGCTCCCGTTTGACACTGTTACGGTCACTCCTCCGTTCTTACCACTTGGATTTTTACCCTTACCCTCCTCCTCGACAAACCCTTGCCTGTTACCCGATCACTACTGTTATCTCAAAATCAAGCCCTGGAAGGCTGCAGACCAAGAAGACTTCAAGTAACTGTTTCAGACCAATCTTTTAGCTAAGGCTTAGCCTCCTTAGTCTGAGAGGGCTCTCTCAAAGGGTTTAAGATTTGCAATTGTGATTGAGATGGCTAACTCTTCTATGAAACAAATAGGAATGAGGCTGGTAAAATCTAAATTAACAAGCATCCATTAGGCTCATGGAATCATATGTTACTCAGCATTAACAGTGAATTGGCTTTGCAATGAAATCAAGGCATTCATACTTCAATATACATAAAGTACAACATACACAAAGGGACAATATATGAGTACATGAAGGAAATTAGAACACAGCATCTGATTTCTAAGTAATCAAGTACCCATCAAACTGTAAACAACATGAAAGACAACAAGAGGAATTCATACATTGAAGTCACTATGATTCTTGAGCAGCTGAAACCATTCACTGTATTATCAAAATAAACAGAGTCTTTACATAAGCTTGTCAACAGAACTTTTTTGCATAAACTTCCAACCCTTTGTACATCAGATGTTCTGCTATATATAGAGATCTTTACATACTTGAGATTCCTCCTCCAGCATGAGGGGAATTCGAATTCCACCTATTATGACACCTATTGACACCTAAAACTAATTATTAAATGAAACTGACTGTTAACTGGCAGTCCTAGAGACCTAAAACAATTTGGAGTGTAACTCCTCATTATGATTAAAACAACCCTATCTAGGAATTAAACACTCCCTGTGACACCTATAACACCATGAATTCGAATTTGATAGTGTTCATAACCCTCCAGCTGGCCCTTGATGACTCATCCTTTTACTGTTCCTGGAAACTAGGAGGTTGTTCCTTGCTCTGTTCTAGCTGAAAAATGGGTCTTGGGATAGAGCTCATAACTTCTCACAAAACACGTATTTATAAAAACTGAAGGAGGCTTTTGTGAAACAATCCATGCTAAACAAAAACCTCTCTTGTTTTTTTGAAACACCTTCCCTACCTTCCAGAATGTGTCTTTGAAAAATAGGTGTAAAACAGAGAAATATGCTTGTGAAAAACTTGCACCTACAATAGTTTCGTAGCGCAAGTTTAGTCACCCATTTCTCCAAGATCATAATGTATTTGAAGAAAATGAAAGATTGTTTTCTATTTCAGTATGTTGGGAATAAAAACCTCTTTCAATTTCCCAAAATATGCTTTCAATTGCTCTAGAGACCTCCTGGAAGTTGACTACCTAAAACAGTTTTTCTCCTGAAAAAGGTTGCTTCAGTGATTTCGTAGCGCAAGGTTTGGTATGTGTATATGTCTTCATTTCTTGAATTTTCCTTTTGATTAGGGCTCAAACCTTCTCAAATGATCTTATTACACCTCTGTAGCAACATCCCTTTCAAAATAATCCTCTTTTTCTTTCAAGGTAGATCCTCAAAAAACAAAACTGTCACCTTCAACAGTTTCGTAGCGCACATAGTGTATTTTTGTGAGTTTGCGCTACGAAAACTCCTAGTTGATTTCGTAGTGCATGTAATTTTTGAAACAACCTTACCATTTTTCTTTGAATTCTTTTCAGTGAATTTATGGATGAATAAATTTTAGAGGCTCTTCATAACAATATATTTCAACACCAAGTAGAAAGTATAACATCCCATGAAATGCAACATGAAAGCCAACAGGGGTTTATTTATGAAAACCATGTTCAATCCTATGATATGAATGAGAAGATGAAACAAACTTGCCAGTATTTTGATCACAATGACTATGAAAATGATTACAAACACCAAGAAGAAATGATGGAAGAAATTTTTTATAACCCTCAGGTAGAGGAAAAGGTTGTTCAATTTTGTAACTCCTTGCAGCAGCTTGCATCAATGAATGAACACAATAGTGAGGAAAATTACATTGTCTATGGGAATCATGCAGAAAGGCAGTTGGATAGCACATCAAAGGAATTTTGTGTGGCTGAGGATCAGTTGTTTGAAGAGATAGAAGGTTATGATGATTATGAAACTAACCATGTTCTCTTTGACCCTATAAATGAATACATGGCAAAGTTTTTCACATCAGTATTTCATTTTCATTTGCATTATGAAGATCAGGTACATTATGAGTTGATTTGGTAATCTCACTACCATGGTTATTTTGAGGTCGAATGCAGTCAAGAGCCGCCAATATTAGAAAGGACAATTGATTGGCTTTATTGGAAATATCACGTTGCTTGACCTAAAGTGGTAATTGTAGCTAGTAGGTAGGTAGGAAAATGCAAATAAGCTCAAGATTGACTGAGCATTTTTCAGTAGATGTAGATTTCTTTCTCCAACAGTGATCATCAAGCTTAAGCCCGAGGTGAAGGCCCAAGAAGCTTAAAGGGGATTCTTGTCAAATAAATTTATGTTTATCATAAGAGGATGAAGCACTGGACCTACGAGTTCTTAGTGTACCAAAAGGGCATACTATCCCAAGTGGAGCCACTATTATCACTGAAAAGATTTCAAAGAAAAATGGTAAGGTTGTTTCAAAAATTACATGCACTACGAAATCAACTAGGAGTTTTCGCAGCGCAAACTCACAAAAATACACTACGTGTGCTACAAAACTGCTGAAGGTGACCGTTTTGTTTTTTGAGGATCTACCTTGAAAGGAAAAGAGGATTATTTTGAAAGAGATGTTGTTGCAGAGGTGTAATAAGATCATTTGAGAAGGTTTGAGCCCTAATCAAAAGGAAAATTCAATAAATGAAGACATATACACATACCAAACCTTGCGCTACGAAATCACTGAAGCAACCTTTTTCAGGAGAAAAACTGTTTTAGGTAGTCAACTTCCAGGAGGTCTCTAGAGAAATTGAAAGCATATTTTGGGAAATTGGAAGAGGTTTTTATTACCAACATACTGAAATAGAAAAAACTCTTTCATTTTCTTCAAATACATTATGAGATTGGAGAAATGGGTGACAAAACTTGCGCTACGAAATTGTTGTAGGTGCAAGTTTTTCACAAGCATATTTCTCTGTTTTACACCTATTGTTCAAAGACACATTCTCGAAGGTAGGTAAGGTTTTTCAAAAAACCAAGAGAGGTTTTTGTTTAGCATGGATTTTTTCACAAAAGCCTCCTTCATTTTTTATAAATATGTGTTTTGTGAGAAGTTATGAGCTCTATCCCAAGACCCATTTTTCAGCCAGAACAGAGCAAGGAACAACCTCCTAGTTTCCAGGAACAGTAAAAGGATGAGTCATCAAGGGCCAGCTGGAGGGTTATGAACACTATCAAATTCGAATTCATGGAGTTATAGGTGTCATATGGAGTGTTTAATTCCTAGATAAGGTTGTTTTAATCATAATGAGGAGTTACACTCCTAATTGTTTTAGGTCTCTAGGACTGCCAGTTAACAGTGAGTTTCATTTAATAATTAGTTTTAGCTGTCAATAGGTGTCATATAGGTGGAATTCGAATTCCCCTCATGCTGGAGGAGGAATCTCAAGTATGTAAAGATCTCTATATATAGCATAACATCTGATGTACAAAGGGTTGGAAGTTTATGTAAAAAAGCTCTGTTGACAAGCTTATGTAAAGACTCTGTTTATTTTGATAATACAGTGAATGGTTTCAACTGCTCAAGAATCATAGTGACTTCAATGTATGAATTCCTCTTGTTGTATTTCATGTTGTTTACAGTT
>APFE030971618.1:0-14271 GCA_000404065.3 Pinus taeda | reverse complement strand
TTTCACCGTTAGTCGTTGTTGTGGTGACCCACTTCACACACATGCATGTTTTTCCCATTTTCTAAATCTTTCACTTACTCTTTGCATGCATGATCATTCGCTCTTGTTTACACTAAGTTTTACCATGCATTCAGACTTCTCACGTTTTCAGTCAGCCGTGGGGGGGTCTAGGCTACCTTGGTCCGAACCTTGCCTTGCCCGACTAGCATTGCACATTTCTGGAAGTAAAGGCTCTGCCTTCCCTCCAGAAATTGTGCATGTTTGGCCCAACACTGACCTCTAGGCTTGCATTGTGAAATTCTGGGACGCAGTGCCTTACTGGCCCCGGAAACTATGCAATGCAGTTTGCTGGTTTGCATGTCACTTTTTATTGAAATTGTGCATTGAACAATTTCAGTCCTCAGCGGGCCAGGATGGACTATGCATTATGCCATTCCAATAGTCATTTAGGCTCCCGACAGCCTGGACTGTGCCTTGCGCAGTTTTGGTAGTCAATCTCTGAGCCTCCCGGTGAAAATTGTGTAATCTTCATAGATAGTCACACAAGTATGTTGCATGTCAGTCCTCTAGTTTGTTTTGGTTTTCGAATAACAGATTTCTTTCCATGAGTGTTTCTATGTCTCCAGGTATCAAAGGTGTTCATCTGCTTGTCAGCAGCACAGGTACGACGGATTCTAGGAGAGCTGAGTCAAGGACACTGTTGAGAGCACAATTGGGGATGCATTCGATCAAATGTCTATGAACTTGCCTATCTATGAAGACATCAAGTTGTTCATAGAAAAGGATATCAAGATGAAATGGAAGCAACATTACAATGAGCAACACCATCAGTAGCAGTGAAAGATAGTAGACCTGCATGCAAAAAATGCAAGAGGAAGGTTGTCGACAGCGCAAGTTTGCAAGTTCAAGTAGATCCACTTGTGATGAAAGCAACTTTCGAGATTGAGGCTATGAGGTGACAATATGACAAGAGGATTGTGCGGAGGTAGAGAGAGAAATAGAGAAGGTGTTGCAGATACTAAAGCGACAACTCAAGGAAGAACAGGAGCTGCATAAATGAGAGAAGGAGTTGCAGTAGGAACAGGTATAACAGGAGGCACAACATGAAAAGACTGATGAAACTACGCCCATACAAGTTATAGACCCAGTAGCTGGGATGGAGCAGACAAGGTGAGCAGTGTCGTCGATTGCATGCAAGGTTGTTCAGGAGCATGGATGTCATTATGTGTATGCATGAGATCCTCCTACCCATTGGCACACTCACCAAGGTGAAGACAAGAACCAAGTCCAACTGAAGCTAAACATGTATTTCGATAATTTGATGCACATAGTCACCAACACACACTTGAAGATTAGTGTAGACCCTATGCATCAGTATGTTTTTGGTCCAGCTGCACTCAAGATGATGATGTGCATGTTATGAGACAAGTTGGACAAAGAGCTATATCGGTGTACCCGGATGCAATGGATGCAAGAGTTCGCTTTCAACAGGATGTCACCATTGAGCACGCTAACACCATCATGGACAACCAAGCTTGGCATCAATTCACCATCATCGATCATCACAAGGATGTCGAAGAGTTGGTTTTCCCACAATTGTCTGAGTCTTAGTGATGTCTTGCATGGCTTGCTCAAGCCTATTATGTGTCACATGGGTACATGTTAAGATTGTATGTAACTTCTTGTCAAGTGAAAGTCCAAGTGTTGATAGTTGAATATAACAATCATGTAATAGATTAAGAGTCATGAGGGTAGGTGAAGAGTCACAAAGGGGAATGTCAAGGGTCACCCCACCCTTTGCTATTTATAGAACCTCATAACTCATTGTAAGGGCTTTTGGTTAGCTAAGCTTCCGATAGGAGTATCTTAGAGAAAGCTTGGAGAGTATTGTAATGAGCCTTGGCTTCTTCACAGTGCAGAGCTAGTACATCTCTTTCGAGGAGCAGGAGGAAGTGACTGTAAGGTTCCGTTATCGGGACAAGTGGCTAGTCATGGTTGTACTACATGATTGGAACTTTCACTTCTTAATATAACAAATCCAACATGTTTCATGCATATGTTGTTATTGTATTTTAGTTAACTTGTTTACTCGAATGATATATCTATATGTTTTCTCATGCATGTATGTATAGAATATTTCTATATATGTATGTATGAATCTTACTAAAATGTGTTGTTGGTTTAACCATCACTTTGGATTGCTAGTTCACCTTCCTTTCTGTTTGTGATGCATCTTTGCTCGTGTGTTCCCTTCCAAGTTACATGTTTACACAGGTTTCCAAGGAGTGCACACTCATTCCACCTTCCATGTGTTAGAACCATTCATGCACCTTCCTTGGCTTTTTGCGCATGTCACACCCTTGCTTCCAACAGGGGCATCTCACTTGCCTATGTGCGCAACTGCGATCAAGGTGATATCATAAGACCCACTGCTGGGACTCCTACACAAAACGGTCTGAGGTCTAGTTGGGACTTTTTACCGAGGAGATCCCCTAACATGTTGGTGGGTTCAACACCGTCAACAGGTTTTAATTATTATGTTTGTAGCTATGTTGATTCAAATTTTGTAGGTGATTTGGAGAATATGAGGCTTACTTCATGTTATATCTTTACTCCTGCAAGGAATCTATTAATTGGATGTGGAATTTTCAGGAAAGAATTGCTTTCTCCACTATAGAGGCTGATCCTGGTGGATCTCTAAAAATTACTAGTGGCAAGGTAAAAAGGAAAAAATCAAAGTGGCATAATTTGGATAAATTTAGCATCAGATCGAAGTGCTCGTCATCTTGATTCCAACGATGCGAACAACACTCGAATCTGTGCTCATACAAATAAGTTAGAGAAAGTCAAAGTTTATGTTTGACTTGGATAGGTGGCAGGAGAAGATGACGCAACAGAACTCTACATGAATGGGGAATCACCAAGTGGCAAGTCATCATTGGCCCCCCATATTGCAGATCACAGAAGGAAGAGTCTACAACTTAAGAAAATCAGCCCCATGCAAGTTAGGGTTATAGTGCAATAAATTACAATCACAGATTGCAAGGAGGGAAGAGTTAAAGAATCGGCCCTGGAGCAAGCTAGGGTGCAATGCGATATATCACAATCGCAAAGTCAGGTTGCGATTCGTGATATCGAAATTGCAATTCGCAAAGGGAAGCAGTCACATGGAGTACCACCCTAGTCCCACCGATTGCGATTTGTGATGATTCTTTTGGACCCGATATATTATGTACTGTGGTCTAACATCCCATCGAGTCCACCTTTACCACGGGCTTCTTGTTGTAAAGGAACAGGCTTGTTTGCTGATAGAAATCACCAATTGAAAACGTTGATTCTAGCACTGATGTTAAAAGACATCGGGATTAATGTGCGATTAAGAGGTTCTCGAGGTTTTTCCATATATGAAAGGTTTTTCACCTGCATGCTATCCCAGGCTCGACAACCTTGGTGTAGGAACCGCTGCTTGCTAAACTTGTCATTTGTTTAAGAACTGCCTGGGGATTGTGAAGTTAGCCACCAAATTAAATAAGGGACTGTTCGCATCGGGAAAAGGAAGAGAATGGCATAGTTCAGAAACCATTGAACAGTAGTAATCCGGCCTGGAAGCTGGCCAAGACCTCACCTTGAGCACTAGGGAGGTTCTGAAAGGGTGCTAAAGCTTCATTTCTCTGAAATGGGTGTTCGGATAGGCAATTCTTCACGATTTTTCACCAGGATTTCAATGGTAATGTCTGATTATGAAGCTGGGATCTCCATTCTTCGTCCATCTTCCAGATTGGAGGTATAAGGATTGTAAATGAATGTTGCTTGTACTTAATCTCTTTTTATGCCACTTAATGAAAGAAGGCCTCCCCACTATTGAGCAAGGACCGGAGACATAGTCCAAATTGGACGAACTCCCTAATCAAATATCTCTGTCATGGTTTCATGCTTATATTTTTATTTCCGCATTGTTTTATGTTCTTTTAAGTTCCATGGTTAATAAGCTCTGTTTCATGTAATTCTAATGCATCTATAAGTAAAAGATCTTGGATCAAGTTTGGTATATGAGCAGGTCTTTGTTGATGCGAATTGCATGAGTATATGCTAACCCAAAAAAAGTTGCAAAAAGGCGAAGGAAAGTTTGAGTCCTTTGATCCTGAAGCAGGATGCGCACAATGAAGAAGAAACATGGAAAATGAAGAAGCTTGTTGGGAAGAAGAACATAATTTTCACAAGGTATTCTACAATATGGCAGAGAAAGTGGACAAGTTGTTTTCAAAGTATGAGAAGGCACTTGGGCATGAGAAGCAAGATGTTGATGACAATAGATCAGCAAAACATGAAGGTGGTGGAGAAGATCCTCCTCCCTCTCCTTATTCAAGTGATATTTATCATCACTCTAATCGCGATTCCAAACATACATTTAAGAAACCATTATTCAAGATAGATGTAAAGTTTGACCTGCCCATGTATAATGGAGAGTGTAGTGAAAAAAAACTTAACAATTGGATAAGACAAATAGAGGTTTTCTGTCATGTTCAATAGATCGAATAAGATGAGGCAAAGGTCTAGTTAGCATCTCTTTGGCTAGGTGGCACCGCTCTTGTTGTTACAAGAGCAAGTTGCAGAAGGGAAGCAAAAAGTCGAGTAACCTTATTTCCTCTTGGTCTAGTTTTATTTCTGCATTGAAAGACCAATTTTACCCTTTGGATTATAAACAAAAGGCACTAATGGAATGGCAATAGGTAAGGAAAGGTGAACGCCAAAATGTGCAAAGATTCACTGAAGAATTTCAGAAACAAGCATTGAATTTGGGCATCTCATTAGATTTGCCCGAGACTGTAACTAAGTATGTTGGTGCATTACATAGTTACATAAGACACTCACTGTTATTGTTCGAGCCTACTATGATTGATGCAGCCAGCGTAAAGGCCATTCATCTTGAAAGTTAAGGCAAGAATGATAGAGATGATCAAGCCTAGAAAACACTATTCAACACTAAGCATGGAAAATTCTAGAAGAAGTAAAGGGGAAGGATAAGAAGACTGTCACAACCAAGAAAGGGGACGAAGCAACTTCATATTGCTCTCATTGCAAGAGAGAAGGTCATGACTAGGACCACTATTGGAACCTACATCCGGAGCTGAGACCAAAGAGATTTAGCAAAAAAGGCAAGAAGAAGACAATGGCAACAACACAGCAAGACCTTGGATTAGATTTTGGCGACGAGACATTCGTCACAGTAATGGGTGCAAGAGGTACTTTTTATGTTAGTAATACTTCTGATTCAATTCCAAGTACTAGTTATTTGAATGAGCCTGTAAGTAATGAGCGAAAGAGAATTGAATTATTCCACATTAGGGTTATTATAAAACACACAAAGGTGGAAACTCTGTTCGATTCAGTTTGCCAAGCAAATTTAATCTTAGAGTCCTTAGTGAAAAAGTTAGGCCTCGAAACTAAGCCTCATCTGAATCCATACCTGCTTGGTTGGGTAAGCAATAAAGAAAAATTACAAGTAATTAAGCAGTGTAGGGACAGATTTGTTATTGCTTCCAAATTAGTTGATGAGGTAGAGTTAGATGTTGTGCCTTTGGATATCTGTGGAATTATCTTGGGAAGTCCATATTTATATGATAAAAAGGAAGTTTTCTTTCAACACGAAAATAAATACCACCTCATGAAGGATGGGGTAGAATATATATTCAGAGCTCATCATATGAAATTTAGTGCTAGCCTTGTAAGTGCAAGACAAATTAAATGACTGGTTAATTCTAGTAAAGTGTGCCTGCTCATGGTGGTGAGAGAAAAAGAGGCTGAGACGATTGACACTTTCAAAGGTTGTGATCCTAATCATAAGAAAGAATTGTTAGAAATTATTTCTAACTATGATGGATTGTTTCAGGAACTGAGAGGATTGCCCCCAAAATAGAAAATCCAACATGAGATCCATTTACAATAGTATGCTCCTTTACCGAATATTGGCATGTATAAGATGGCTTCTATCAAGATGGAGGAGATCAATAAACAGGGGCAGGAATTGCCAAGTCAAGGGATCACGAAACTGAGTTCTTCTCCATGTGGCTCATTGATCGTGTTGGTGCCAAATAAAGATGGCACATGGAGAATGTGCGTAGACTACAGGGTGATAAACAAAATTACTGTGAAGAATCGATACCCTCTCCCTCACATTGATGAATTATTAGATCAGTTGAAAAATGTTGTTTATTTTACAAAACTGGATTTATGTAGTGGATATCACCATGTTAGAGTTGTAGAACAAGACATTTCGGAGACTACATTCAAAACAAATTAGGGGTTGCTCGAATGGATGGTGATTCCATTCGGACTGTGAAAATTCTTCGAAAACATTTATGAGTGTAATGAATGATTTGTTTAAGCCTTTTCTTGATAGTTTTGTGCTTGTATATTTGGATGATATTATTGTTTATAGTAGGGCATGGGATGAACATGTATGTCATGTGAAGAAAGTGCTTGATGTCCTAAAAAATGAAAAATTGTATTTAAAACTGTCAAAGTGTGAGTTTGGGAAGACCTCTCTAGTTTGTTTAGGTCACATAGTCGGTAATGTGTAATTGAAAATAGATCCCTCTATAGTAGATGTGACTATGAAGTGGCTTGAGCCCACAAATGTTACAGAGGTCTGAAGCCTTTTGGGTGCAGTACAGTATCGGAGAAGGTTCATTGTGAACTTCTTAGTTATTGCAACCCCCTTACACGCATCGAAAAATGTGAAGTAGGCCTTTCACTGGGAAGGAAAGCAGCATAAATCCTTCGAGACATTGAAAGAGAAGATCAGCATAGCACCAGTGCTAACCTTACCAAACTTTCAAAAACCTTTTGAGATTGAAATGGATGCCAGCGGATATGCCATGGGTGCTGTATTGATGCAGCAAAGGAAGCCTACATGTTACTATTTAGAGACTTTCTCCCAAGCTATTTTGAATTATTCCACCTACGACAGGGAGTTGTACGCCTTGGTTCAGAGTGTAAAGAAGTGGAAACACTACCAAATTGGCAATGAGACCATCATCCATACAGATCATTAGCCCTTGCAGTACCTCCAATCACAGACCAAGCTTCAACAAGCCCGTCATTTTCGATGGATGGGATTCCTCCAGTAGTTTCATCTGGTAATAAAATATAAGAAGGATGCCAACAACAAAGTAGTAGATATGCTTTCTTGCCCTCCTACTTCTGCATCTATAGTTTTGTGAAGTTCTTCTTTATCGTTAGAAAGTTATGCTTAACAATATGCTAATGATGATGATTTTAATGAGAATTTTGTAAAACTGACTCGTGGATCACAGGTGGATAATTATTATTTGTAGGGAAAACTCTTGTATCACCTTTGAAAACTGCACATACCCATTGATGAAAGGGTACATGTAATTCGAGAGGCTCATACCTCTCTTGTGTCTGTTCATTTTGGGGTTGAAAAAATTTATGTCATTTACAAAGGTTTTGTTTTTGGCCTCATATGAAACACATTGTGAGTCGTTTTGTAAAGGGTTGTGTGTTGTGTTCTGTTTCAAAGCCCTATAATAGAAAACTTGGGCTCTCCACACCACTCCCTATTTCGAGTCGACCATGGGAAAGTGTGTCCATGGATTTTGTAGGTGGTTTGCGTATGTCTAGGAAAGGTCACAACTATTTGTATGTCATCGTGGATTGTTTTAGTAAAATGTGTATTTTAATGCCTTGTAAAAAGTAGGTCACTACTTAGCAGACTTCTTATCTTTTCTTTTAGCATGTTTGGGTCCATTTTGGTTTGCCCACATTTATTGTGTCAGATCGAGACTCTCGCTTTCTTGGAGAGTTCTGGACTAGCTTATGGAGAATTATGGACACTAAGATGAAAAGAAGTATGACATTTCATCCACAGACTGATGGGTAGACAGAGGTTGTCAACTGTACCATGGTACACTTGTTATGAAGCTATTATGGAAAACATCCCAAGTTGTGGGATGAACAACTTCCTTATGTGCAACATGCATACAATTGAGTAGCACATTCATCCACACAGAGCTCACCATTCAAGACATGTTTTGGTTATCTACTACGCGATCCCTTAGACATGGTCTTTGGGAAAGATGAGGAAAAAAATGGACGAGATGATAGGGACAAAGCACGAAATTTTATTCAGCAGATACAGGTGATTCATCAGGTAGTACAGGAGTAGTTGGAGAAGAGTCAGGCTCAGTATAAATCTCGACATGATAAGCACCGAGTTGACCATCAATTTCAAGTTGGGGACAAGGTATGGCTCCATATCATCAAGGATAGAATGAAGGGGAAGGGAAGAAATTGAGACCCATTCGATATGGTCCCTTCACCATATTAGAAAAGATTGGAGACAATGCTTTTCGTCTTGACTTTCCTGCTTATATACAAATGTACTCAGTAGTGAATGTTGAAAACCTGAAGCTTTATGAACCTCCAATTATTATGGATATCGAAGAGGTTGCACAGATTCCTATAATGGACTATTTTTCACCAGAGTATCTAGACAGGTTGCCTGAAGATATCATACTCGACAGGAAAACCAAAACTTCATGACGAGGAGATGTGGAGTACTTTTGTGTTGGACTCAAAGGAATGCATCCAAGTAAAGCTCGGTGAATGGAGAAAGAAAAAGTGAGGGATAAATTTCCTCACTTTCCAATTGTCTGAAAAGGATTTTGGCAGTCCAAAAGATCTTAGTGGGGAGGATTGATCCAGGTGGATCTCTAAAAAGTACTAGTGGCATGGTAAAAAAGCTCAAATCTCAAAGTGGCAGAATTTGAATAAAATTAGCATTAGATCGAAATGCTCGTCATCCTGATTCTAACGATGTGACTGGAACTCAAATCCGAGCTCATATGAAGAAGTTAGAGAAAGTTAAAGTTCATATTTGACTTGGACAAGTGACAAGAGAAAATGACGTGGTAGAACTCTCCATGAATAGGGAAGTGCCAAGTGGCAGGCCTCCATTGGCCCCACATATCGCAGATCATAGAAGGAAGAGACCACAGCTTAAAAACACTGGCCCCAAGCATGTTAGGGTTGCGATGTGATAAATCGGAATCACAGATTGCAAGGAGGGAAGAGTTAAAGAATTGGCCCCAGAGCAAGCCAGTTTGTGATGTAATATATCACAATTGCATAGTTAGGTTGCGATTTGCAATATCGCAATCACAGTTCGCAAAGGGAAGAATTTGCATAGAGTACCACCCCAGTCCTGCCAATTGCGATTTGTGATGATTCTTCTAGACCTAATATATTATGTATTGTGGTCTAATAGCCCGTTGAGTCCAACTTTATTACAAGCCGCTTGTTGTAAAGGCATGGGTCTGTCCGCAGATAGAAAACACCGTTTGAAAATGTCGATTCAAGCACCGATGTTAAAAGCCACCAGGATTAATGTGAAGTTAAGAGGTTCTAGAGGTTTTTCCATATATGAAAGGTTTGTCACTTGCATGCTATCCCAGGCCCAAGAACTTGGTGTAGGAATCGTCGCCTGCTAAACTTATCATTTGTTCAAGAACTACCTGGAGATTGAGGAGTTAACCACCAACTTATATAAGGGATTGTTCGCATCGGAAAAAGGAAGAGTCTGGCATAGTTCAAAAACCATTGAACAACAACAACCTGACCTGGCAGCCGGTCGGGACCTCACCTTGAGCAGTAGGGAGGTTTCGAGAGAGTGAAGAAGCTTCATTTTTCCAAATTGGGTGTTCGGATAGGCAATTCTGTATGATTTTTCGTTAGGATTTCAGTGGTACCATCTGTTTCTGAAGCTGGGCTCTCCATTCTTCATCCATCTTCCAACATGGAAGTATAAGGATTGTAAATAAATGTTGCTTGTACTTTATCTCTTTTTTGTGCCACTTAATGAAAGAAGGCCTCCCCACTATTGAGCAGGGCTTAGAGACGTAGTCCAAATTGGCCGAACTCCATAATCAAATCTTTGTGTCACAATTTCATGCTTATCTTGTTATTTCCGCATTGTTTTATGTGCTTTTAAGTTCCATGGTTGATAAGTTATGTTTCATGTAATTCTGATGCATCTATAAGTAAAAGATCTTGGATTAGAGGCAAAGTACATTGTTGTGTCACATGTTTGCAAAGGGAAATTTTGTTGAAGGGTTTTCTAAGTAAACTTGGAAAAATGTTGAACATTGTAACTGCGTTCTACAATATTCAAAATGCTATACATTTGGATACAAATATAACTCATTATATTAATACTTTAAACATATTTATATAAAGTATCATTTTGTAAAACATGTCATTGATAGAGGTGGAGTAGATCATATAATTTTCTACACTCAGTACCATTATTGTTAGAGAAGTTGTGGTGGTGTTTTGATTCTCTTAGATTACGAAAGAGGTGGTGAAAGGACTTGGAAAAGGTCAATGTATGAAGAAATTGTTGCTAATGTAAAGATTGTTATAGTATGCAAACAATTTCATTAAAAGAAAATGTAAAAACTAGCCTTTTACTTAGGTAAATTTTGTTATGGTTATGCTATTGGTGTTGGCTTACAAAACCAAATGATAGTTATGGTAGCTTTGGGTGGTATAAGATTTATCCTTGTAATAAATCCTTTCCTTGCCAATGCACTTTACTTCACACATTGTGATGTGAAATTTTGTGTACCATCTATTTTCTCCTTTAATTTTTTTGTTTAACATTATTATTGAGACTTTGAAATACCAGCAAATACCACATGTCCAAAAATCCATAACTCATTTTATAGCGCTCTTTTTAATTAAATTGGAAAGAAAAGAGTGCATAACTATGCATAACTAACTTGAGATCCATTATGTTTAACTCAACAATATAAATTAAAAGGCTTCATAGAAATCAAAACACTTAAATCATGATATAGCATAAAAGAAAAACATAAAAATTAGTTAAAATTTAACTTTGTTTTAAATTAATATTATTAACTACAAAAAATATATATATATGAGTTAAACATATATATACATTTACAAAAACATGTAACAAGATTTGTTAAAAACCCAAATTCATGCCCACTTTATTTGTAAATAGGGTTTGTTAAAATACCATGAGTCAATCACAAGACTTACTAATACTATATGCTCTAAAAACCATAACTTATATTCACATGACATATTTATATATTTTTAATTAATCACTTTAATTTAAAAATATAAAAATAACATAAATTTTTTTAAATAAATCTCAATTTTTTATCAATCTCTTTTTCAAATATATGTAAAGTTCAAATCTCTACCATTCTCATCTAATAATTAATCAAATTAAAATTTTTAAATCTTGATCCAAAATACACACCTATAAACATAATGACTAGAAATGCAACAATTTACAAGTGCATCATAAGCTTTTCAAAGTGTACTTTCTATTTTATTTTGAAGGATAAGTGGTTGGAAGTGTAAGTTCTATTTTATTTTGAAGGATAAGTGGTTGGAATGTGGGTAATTTTTTTTTGCAGGAGCATTGAATCATGTTTTTATGGTGGAAATGGATTCAGCGCCATCAAAAACAGTGTGATATACCTAAAATCTTAAAATTTGACAGCTATAATTTGAATTTACAAAAATCCCTACCAAATTCTATCAAAACCTTATTCTACCAAATTCTATCAAAATCCAAATCCCTACCAGCTTTTTTATGATTTTCAGAGGAAAAAAAAACAATCTGCTGCTTTTATTTTTACAGCAGCCTGGTTTTCATACCTAATCCTTCGACAAATCTACAACGACACCACGGCCATTAACTAAATCAATAACAGAATTACGGTGGAGCCCATGGAAACAAAATGGCAGAGACAGTTGAAATCTGTAGGTACTTGTGTGCACGGATCGCGAGCCACACAGCGAGAATGCAGGTTGTACTCGTGGTGTAACATCGAACGTTGAGCTTTATTCTACTTAGTCAAATCATCATCGAAAACAGAGTCGAGGAATGCTTTAATTAATAATGCTTCATGAAATCCTTCCAAATCCAGGTGATCAGTTATGGAACACGCCTATAACACACAGTTATAAACTTTATATGGATCCTCCCAAAGCTCCAGCTTATTCCAGAGAAAAAGACACTTCCCAGATTTGTGTATATCTATGTATTTGCAGATGGTGAGTAGTAGATTGGTGGATGCAGCAGAAGCCATGATTAATGGAAAGGTTTCAGGGATTGCACCTTTGGATTTGAAAGGATGCAAAATTAAGAAAAACCTGTCTATTAAAGGCAGCGCAGTTGAAGAAACCCGCGATTTTTCGTTGCAGATCGAAGCGATTGAAGAAGGCGGTGGTTTTGTCAGTCGACTTCTAAGCCGGGAAGAAGAAATCGGGAATTCTTCTCGCAGTTACTATAGGGCTCCGCTTCAGGGAAGAGTCCCTTTCGATTGGGAAGCGGAGCCGGGGAAGCCTAAGACTGTCGTCAGTAAGGAGGATGAATCAGATCACAGGGTTCCGCTCTTGAGTCCGCCGCCGATTCTTCGAGCCAGAAATGATGACAATTTCTGCAAATCTTGGAATGGCAGGAGAAAAGTGGGGTTGTTTCAGAAGATCAAGGAGTTCCTGCAGGGCAAACCCCTAGCCAAATCGACAAAGCTGCGGCAAAGGCCCGGTTCAACGCCGGGGGATTTACTTAGGGATCCGGAGCAAGGCAGTAAATATCAGATGCGGAGGGCCAGCGTTGGAGTTGAGAGGAGGCGGCCAGAGTCTGGAGGCTCAGATTGGGATTATGGAGATACAGAGGAGAATAGTGGTTTCATCGCATTTCGATATAGTGTTAGTTAGAAATAGAGATGAATGCTGGATTAAGTCTGATTTAATTTAATGTTGGATTGATTGTTCAGAAATTAAATGCTTTGTAAGGGCTTTTGTATATGTGTTTCTGCGTGTAAGAATATAAGCCATATGGTTTCGTTAGCTTCTGATTATTTCCACTGTAAGGATCCCTTCTCTTCTGCAACTCGGTAATTTTGTTTAAATTCAGTGTTTGGAGAGGTTTTTTTTTTCCTAATTGAAGAAATCTGGCTTGGAACAGATTGAATTAGAATAGCTTTCTAGTTTTTTCTTTCCATCAATCTTCTTTTTTTTTCCTAAAGCAGTTCTCAAGTGTACATTGTCCGGATCAAAATTAAGATTAGATCCCAAAAATTTCTAGCAGCAAAAGTTCATACCTACCATTAAATTTTTCTATAAAAAATTCTTTAACCATTCACAAGTGTACATAGTCCATCCCAAGGTTGAACCCAAAAACTTCTCAGGATTGAACCCAAAAACTTACTTATGGCAACAAAAACTCACACCTAGATTAAGCTTTTCCATTAAAAAAAAAACTCTTAGATTAGCACAAAACCTCACACTTACCACAGCCTCGGGACTAAATATTTAATTTCAACTTTATGGTGACATGGTTAGGTGAAGGATGATTATATTTGCTTTATTGACTTTGGTTCTCACTCTTTCAGCAAGTACTAGCAGCGGGGTACCTTGGAAAAAAAAAATTGGAATGGTATATCTTGTTTTTATTTGAATGGTTAAAAAGTTTAATTTTTTTTATTTTTATTGGTAAAGTAGTTTGAGTACATTAGACATTATATCAGATTTAACTGGTTATGGTTAGTTAAAAGATGATTATATTTGGTTGATTGAATTTTGTTTTTTTTTAAACAAGTAGTAGCAGTGGGATACCATAATAAAAAGTTTAGGAATAGTATTATTATAGCTTGTTTTTATTTGAATGTTTAAAATAAATATTATTATTTTTTAAGTGGTTTGAGTTTATCATAAAGTATATTAATTTTGACATAGGGGCTTGAGAAATAGTCATTTAGAGGCATTTAAATTGTCAAAATCATTTGGGAATCTCACAATAAAAAGTTTAGGAATAGTATTATTATAGCTTGTTTTTATTTGAATGTTTAAAATAAATATTATTATTTTTTAAGTGGTTTGAGTTTATCATAAAGTATATTAATTTTGACATAGGGGCTTGAGAAATAGTCATTTAGAGGCATTTAAATTGTCAAAATCATTTGGGAATCTCACAAGGCCTAGGCCACACAAGCCATTAATAAGAGAGTTTTGAATGCCATGAATAAGAGAGTTTTGAATTGGTGACCTTCTCACCCGGCCTAGGCCACACAAACCATTAATAAGCCATTAATAAGAGAGTTTCGAATTAGTGACCTTCACATCACTGAGTGAACTAAACATACACCTCATGATCTATTCTATGCTCCCTTAAAAAAAATATTTTAAATTCAATATAATTTTTATTTT
>APFE030971613.1:207734-218257 GCA_000404065.3 Pinus taeda | reverse complement strand
TTTTACCTTGAAGTGTCTTCCCATTCGGTAAGGTCACCATTTCTTAAGTGCATGTAGTATTGCCAACATTTCCTTCTCATAAATAGCTTTCTTGAGATGTAGTAGTAAAAATAACCAATCACCTACATCAAAACATTTTTCACTACGATGTTGATCTACCTGTTGTTTCATTTGATTTTGCACCAAAATGTCATTCTCCTTTAAAAGTTGGAGAACTTGTTGTTAATGCTCGATGTGATATTTCACTGCTTGAACCTTTTTCTTCTTGATATGTCTTCTATCTTTAGAGTTTGAGGAGTGGTAATTTCTTCCAATCCTTTACAATATATGGTCAGATTCATTTCTTGATGCTCGATGTGATCTATCACTTCTTGAACATGTTTCTTCTTGATATGTCCTTCCATCTTGATAGTTTGAGGAGTGGTAATTCCAACCAATGAATTATAAGATATGGTTGGATTCATTTCTTCTTTCTCGATGTGATTTTCACTTCTTGCACCTTTTTCTTCTTGATATGTCCTTCTATCTTGAGAGTGTTTGAGGAGTGGTAATTCTTGCCAATGCTTTACAAGATATGGTCTGATTCATTTCTTCTTTCTCTGGGGTTGGGTCAAGGTGTATATCCTCTTCTTTTGATGTTCCTTGATCCTTTTCATCCTCCTCTTCATATTCTATGTAAAATAATTTCTTCTCAGCACACTTGTGACCTTTAGTGCATTTGCTATCACAATTGTAACAAAGCCCTTTTTCTCTTTTTTCTTCCAGTTGTTGCGGTGTAACCCTTGTAGGTTGTAGAAGGCTAGGAGAAACAACACTTCCATCTTTATAGTTGTGAGGGGTAGACTTCATTGTTGCCATAATTATACTTTCCACTATGTAACCAAGCCCTTTTACTCTTTCCAATTGTTGTGGTGTTGCTCTTTGTATCCTCATAATGTGCTATCATTTCCTCAGTGAAAATTGACCACATAACAAGTTGTTTATGAGAAAAAAACCCTTTATACCATAAAAATTGATCTGGTTCTAAATATTAAGATGCAATACATACCTTTTGTAATACTGGTACACCATGTAGATCAAAATATTGCTCCATCTGAAGTATTCAATTTACCAGATCCCTGCTAGCAAACTTCCTCATATCACCTTTTCTTGATTTTAGGAGCTCGATATTGAAATGACTATAACTCTATAATTTCGGTTCTTCCAGTTCTAAAATTGCAACCTATCGTAGCCCTATGTGTCCTCTTTCCAATGCCACCAGTCTGATCCGAATTGGATTTCCACGGAAGAGTTATGCCCAATCTCCCAAGATGACCTGATTATAGACCTTTCCAAAAGAGTGAACTTGTATGAAGTGCCACGTGTCACTGTTTCGACCTTTGGCTCTGAAAAATATATAAAAAAAAGCCACAATCCATCCTCTTTCTGTACCTTCTTACAAAATTTCAATCTGATGCTTAGAGAGAAAGTTATGACGATTTTCCCCAGGTCACCTATTTGGAATGTAATTCAGGAGTCTGCAAAAAGACCAACCTCCTCAGATCATATCTCTGCAAATTTAGCGTGAAAAGCTCTAAAATTCGGACCCGAGGTTCAGTGCGATTTCGTCTCAAATGTTTTTTTTTTCGCTTCCAAAATGTCACAGAAAAAAATTATAGTGAAAATGCCACGATGATCTATTTGGAGCAGCGAAACCCTAGAATCCAAAGCTTTGATACCAAATGTTATGAAACTAGCTCACAAAAAGATAGAAAAGAGAGATAAATGCCTTAGAATCCAGCCTCTTCGAGGGGGCAACCTCCTTTACATTACACAAATGAACAATTCTTTGATGACACAAACGAAAATACCTCCTTTCTATATATAGGAGTCTAAGGGGTCATAATATAATCAGAGTTGACATAACAATAATAATGTAAGGGCACAATAATAACAATAGTGGGCTTCTATGGGGCATAATAGTAACAATATGGGCACTACATAGGTACATCAATATAATAAGGGGGTTTTACTAATAACAATAAGGGGTTACCCTATTAGTATAGGGGCCTAACATAGACCAGGATAGACTGGACGGAGCATTGAACTTCGTAGTCTGGAAGGCCAGAATCTTATGAGTTCTTGACGGGAATCATGTCAAGAACTTCGCCTTGAAGGTAGCTATCCCAGTCGACCCTAATGATAACGAGAAGTATGAGGAGGCAATGGCAAGGGCCAAGTGCATAATCTTTGACAGGGTCAAGGACTATGTAGTTCCACACTTTCCGAGAAGGAAACAGAATATGGGATGTGGGAGGCCCTCAAGAATTTATACTAGCATACTTCTGTGCAGAGAAGAATGCTACTTGAGAATCAGTTGAGTTCATATCAGATGAATAAGGGTGAACCAATTGATACCTTCCTTGGAGGATTAAATGAGATCCGAGATTAGTTGACTGCTACAGAAGTGACACCGGATCAAGAGTTGATGGTGAGGACAACCCTGAATGTTGTCTCAGAAGAATGGGAAGTATTTGTCTAGAGTATACTGGGCAGAGGGACACTTCCACCTTGGAATGAGATGTGGGAAGCTCTTTGCCAGGAAGAGATCAGACGATAGTCAAATACTGGTAGCAGCTGTAAGGGGATCAAAGTCAAGCAGGAGGAGGAAGATGTGGCCCTAACATTTGAGGGAAAGCAGGAGAAGCGAAAGAAGAAAGATCTCTCCAAGATCAAGTGCTTCCACTGTGGGGAGCTGGGTCATTATGCGACCCAATGTCTAAGGAAGAAGAGTAAGGGAGAGTCTTCCGAGACTAAGGCAATGCCAACACGAGCAGAGAAGGAAGTTTTGATAGACGATGATTGTGCCATAAGTGCACACGCACCACTTGAGCGGAAGTGGGGAGACATAGAGCTGTAGTTAGGCAGATTACAAATGATGAGGGACATGATCCTTGAGGTACCCAACCTCTTGGATTAGACCTTGCTATGGGAGCCCCGAGGAGGAGTAGCAAGATTAGCTAGGTGGGTAGAGACGGATGCATATGGAGCGACAGAGAGAGCTATAGTGCAGGAGTCCTGAGACAGTGTAGAGCTAGCAGGTTGCAGCAGTGTGAGTGGCATAGGAGTGTTGCACCAATGCAGGAAGGAAAAATGAGGTGTGCAATAGTGTGAGATGCAGGGAGTTGTTACAACAAAGCAGAGGTAAGAGAAGGACCATTTGCTAGTGGCAGAGAGAGCACTTGTCAACGGTAGAGGGAGCTTCAGCATCAGTGGGTGTTTCTAGCCCAATAGGGAGGTCAGTTGGAGGATCAGTTACTTACTTCTCAAACTGAGTTGTAGTGCAGCAATGGGCAACATGATGCAACATGATGAGAGGAGGTGCAGTGCGGATGCAATGCTGGGAGAAAGGACCAACAACAACATGGATGCAGAGGGAGCTGTTGTACAGATATAGCAGTGGCAGTGGCAGAACCATGGGTAGCAGTATAGGAGGCAGTAGTGTAGAGGATGGTGGGCAGGAAGGCCTAGCATTAGCACAGGTACTGATGCCGGATGATTAGAGTAATACTCAGTGAGGAGTATTACTAGAGCACAATCCTCGCTAAGAGAAAGTGTTGATTTGGGGTAGGATCAGATGTGCTCTAGCCATGAAATTTGGTGGAGAGGTTGGGGCACATGAGATCTCCAATACTTTTTGGGTAGATTCTAAACAGATTAGGAGATATTAAAATAATTAATATTTTTAATGGAGTCCCTAAGTGTAAACTTAGGAAAAATAAAATATTAATGTGTATTAATATGAATCTGTGTTAGAGTGGTCCAAAAGACATGGATCAAGCCATATCTAATCTTAGCCATTGATTAGGGACTTAATCTTGGTTGTTGATATGTCAACAGGAAAAGTATAAGAGGAGGATTGAGGGTCACTTGAAGAATACATGAGATGATCAATCATTCTATTCTCTAGAGCGGGTTTGCTAAGAGAGATATAATCAGTGATCGAGAGAGCAACTAAGGGGCATTGAGTACAGAGAAATAGAGAAGGCAGAGATTGTGTCGGGAGAACAACACAACAATTAAGGAGAGTGACGTAGAGCTAGCAACGGCTCATGCAGGGCCATGCAGAGGCAGCCAAGTTTTGCGCAGAGCATGAGAGAGGCCAACGTGTTTCACGCAAAGGCCCAGAAAGTTGACGCAGGGCCTCCTCAGACTGACGCAGGCCAAGAAAGGCTGACGCACGGCCACCATGAGACAGAGAGGGGCTGACGTAGTCCATATTGGGGAGACGCTGGGGTTGTAGAGCATTTTTGGGTAGAATAGTTGTTGGAAGGATTTTCTGGGGTTTCAGCCAAGAGATTTCTCTCAAAATGTGAGGTAATGTTGCTAAGGAAATTCTCTGTTGGATAGGCTACTTTTGACACCCAGATTGTACTCTGATATTGCTTAATAAAAAAACCCTCAGATAGCTGCACCGGTTTTCTCGCATTGGGTTTTTATGGGGACATTGGTCCAAAAATAATGGTGTCATGTGGTGTGTTTGTTCTTGTTTCTTTTAGTTGTTGATCTGTAATAGGTTGAGCATGCACTAGTGTTTATTTTAAGTATTTACATTGTAAATAACTTGTTAAGGAAAATAACAAGCAAGTAGGAATAAATTAGATAAAGTGCATGGAGGTTTCTAACTAAGTAAACTTAGAAACTTCAACATTATGCATGCTATAGCCTCCTCTTTGGTCTATGTGCTCTGATTTCCTCATCAAGGGAAGATCGTCACGGTTGACCAATTGTCTTTCTTTGCTTCTTCGTCCTCAGATGGTAATGTTCCTTACATTAAGCATACTGGTGCTCCTTATGAGAGTGTGGGGGATGGACTTTTCAAAGATCCCACCTTGATGGGTATTTTTCCTCTCCCACCTCCGCATGTTTCCTTAGTCAACATGATCTCAGTTAATTCTAATCCTTTGGTCATTCCCTCTCCTAATCTTGTTGATACATGGGGTGATGTCATGTTGTTAAGCCCTATCGAGATCAATTATGTGGAGATTGTTTCAGTTTCAGCTTAGGTACCTACTGATCATACTACTTTGAGTATGTCTCTCGACACATATTCTCAATGCCCATGGCTTGGTTCTTCAGATTCTCCCTATCCCTTAACCGATACTTTTCCTTCTGACGAAAGTATCATGGAAATTATGTCTCTGGAGGAAGCACCGTGGAATGATACTCATCATCGTTTCTTATTCTTGCCTAGCCGGACATTCATGTCTACTTGTCTTGAGAATTTCTCTTCTCATTTCCCGACCCAACCACTTCAGATACCTATCATGACCCATGAAGTTTGGTCGGAAGGGAACATGGGCAATATTACCCTGACGCTGCCTATTGACATCTCAGTTTATCCTAATATTGTCAATATCTTTCAACTGGAGGCACCATTTTCTCGTCATGAGTTCAGGTTTTTCTTGCCTCTTCAAGTTTCTACTGTTGGCCCATTATCGCAATGGGGTTTTCGTCTTATGAATCGTAACCCTCCCTCGCCCAGGGGGCATGGGGGAACAACCTTGTATGATTTTTTCTCTATCACTTGGTTGAGTCGATGCTTACATGTCATGTCGGTGGTCAAACTCCGGTTTTCCTCCCTGTTGATTGATTACCCGAGTCCGAAAATGGGCTCCCTCAAAAAGTACTATGCTTGAGTCATCTTGCATGGTCACTTTTGTACATAAGTGTGTTATTCATTTTTGTGTAGTTTTGTTTGGTGTGTTGTTCAAGTCGCTTTCCTACTTATTATGTCTTCACCTGCTTTGTAGATGTTTGTGACTCCTTATGTCGGTTTCGTTGATGGTGCTTGCCATAGTACCCAAAATCTATCATCCGCGACATGGGCTATTTATGACCCTCATGGTGAGTTGATTGATATTCAAGGTATTTGTTTGGGTCAAACAACTAATAACATTGTTGAATATAGCACAATTATTGAATTCTTGTCAGAGGCCATTGCTCTTGACATTTGAGAAATGGTTGTTAACCTTGATTCACAACTTTTTATTCTTCAGCTGAATGGGTAATATTCTATTAGAAACCCTCATATATTGAGAATGTATTTGCATATTCCTCTATTGGAAAGAACTTTTGATTATATCACATATCATCACATTCCTAGGCACATGAATACATTAACAGATGCATTGGCTAATTATGTGTTAGAAAAACATTTACGCAATATGTGAAAAACAAAACATTGTATCATAGTAAACATGAAATGTAACACACACACACACACCAACACACACACACACACACACACATATATATATATAATGTTTGAGTGTCATACATCAAAAACAAAAAATAATATATGTGTTCCAATTACATCTGTGGCTTGCAGGCCTCAAAATTGTAAATGCTAAAACTATGGACTACTCGACATTGTGCTCATGATAGCACGTTACTGCTTTTACTACATGAGTTAGTAATCAGCAGATCTGATCTAACACTCCCACTGTGTGTCGCTGATAAAGGTGTGGAATGTCCTCCATTCGAGCATACTTTGGGATGCCTCTAGTCAATTTATTGAGATTCCACTCAATCTCCTCCTCATTGTTGACTCCTTCCTAATAAGGAGGGATCTCAAATTATTGAGCAATGTGTCTAGCGATCAAAGACATCCTGGCTGGTCGTTCTGGCACCACATCTACAATTAAAAAATAAAAAACAAAATCTCTTTTTCTCACGTCCATCATCAAAATCCTCCCCTTCTGGGAGTGGCATGTCAGGATCACCACGGAAGTGAGTCCCGCTATATGGCCAATCCTCTACAACAATCAGCTGATGCCTCAGCCACAAAAAGAAAACGGGCTTGTATGACATGTGTTGGCCCCCTCCAGTCCTGGGCATCGGTTCAATCCATCAGATGATCCATGGATCTCGTGGCATTGGGGGATTTACCTCTGCTAGTTGAGAGTGGAATAGTGGGATCCATTCCAAGAAGAAAGTCACCAGAATAGAACCATGTCCAAATTGCCTTAGGTTTCCTGCGTTGCATTTGGATAACTGGCACTTCATGTTCACTTTCATGGCTTCTATCCAGTTGAAGAAAGTGGGCACTGTGTAGTCTATGGCATACTGGAACTTAGATTTGTTGGACTCGTGTAATTCTTGAGCCACAGAAACCCTGTTTATGGTCAAGAGCAGCACCTTCAGTACAAGGTTGTGTATAGTCATGATGTCAACCTTGCCGCTTTTAGATTTTAGAGCTTCTGGACAATGTTCTGCAAGGAGCATGTTTACACTCGCCCTAATGGGCCTGCCTTGATAAAATTGGACTAATTTCACTCTGCAGGAAAGTTTGATAATGAAGTAAATTTCTGAAGTCTCTAGTTCCAGCTCTTGATCATGGATCACAAATACTTCTCATCTAACGTCCCACAGACTGATTAAGTATTGTAGTAGCTCAGGTTGAGCCTGAAGGCCTAGTGTGAGAAAGAATTTGAGGAGCCCACAGTTCCTCAATGCATCTAGACATTTTGGTCATCAAATGCCAATGAATCAATTCCTTTGTGCTCTCGTTCTTTCCATTCCATCACCATCTTTCCTGCTGTGATCTGCCTGCAAACAACATGCATACACATAAACATTAGTTTTTGCAGGAGGAATTTCATATTAAAAGAAGGTAAATTGGTCGAAATTTGAAAAAAATCTACTCTTTGCGCCAATGCGAGTTCCCATGTCAAAAAACCCCAATCGACACGATCCCATGTCTAGATCTCACATCGACCGAGGGTGAAATTTTTTTGCAAAAATTTCCTCAAAAAACCCTGAAAAACGACTAAATGCATAAAAAATAGGCATGAAAACAAATATTAGGGCCTCAACTCTTACCTGCAACAGATGGTTCATCGATCAACCTCTTAGATCTACTGCAATCTGCTCTTGAAGATTTAGGGCACATATGAGGTAATAGAGGTAAATGGTAAAAGATGTTTTACTTTTTCCCTTTTCATAAACTTTTCATCATGTTTTAGGGCTTTAAAAGGATTTTTTCGCCATTTTACCTTAGAAAAAGATAATACGTTTGCTTCTTGTGTAGCAACAGGGGATGGATTGATGGTGATGATGCAAAACTAGAGTCATGTTTAATCTCGTTTCCTGACTCGTAAAAAATTCAAATGAAAAGATCATCGAGTATTTTTCCCTTATTGACTCGTTAAAGAAAATAAAAATGGGGAGTCTGCTTTAAGCTATTTTCTGACTCTTGAAACATGAAAATATTGTTGAGCTCTTGTCATTTTGACCTCGTAAAATGGTTTTGAAACGTCATTTATCCAGTATAAATTTACCCCTTTTTCGGGTTGGGATAAACTATTTACGAAAAATGTACTCCTTGGCTGACATGGTCAAGCAGTTATTTCAAGTATTGTTTTCTACCATTTCAGGCTCTGGAGACAACTTTATGAAAAGGGACCTTTTGGAGTTTTCTTTTCTGTTTCTTTTTTGAAGTCTCTGAACATGAAAAAGATACCGAGTTTTCCCTTTGTCAAACTCGTTAAACTTTAAATGACATTGGATTCGTCATCATGAAAGACACGAGCTTCTCCTTCCTAAGGCTCGTTAGTCTTACTAGGTCAGATCTATCTGAAGGATGGACTTACATTATAAGCATATGCTATCCCCTTCAAGCTTGTAATAAAAAATAATTGCTGTACTTGATAGAAATTGTGGGGAAAAATTGTCACTCTTAAACATGACACTCTTCTACTTTGTGTTGGGTTGGGATATCCCCACTTCATCATTGACCTTCCTAGGTTTGGGCCACCATTTTCACTGTTCCATATGATCTCTACTACGTCATCATGACCTCCGATCCTATGAATCAAAAAGCTGCCAAACTTTGGAGTCATGTCACAGATATGTTCAAGAGTTAATCCTTCTATAGTTTAAACTCATTCCTAATTCTCTGTACCATCCATAATCATTGCATCCCTTGTCTCATGTCGATGATGTGAGATACATCATTGCTGTCCTTCGATAAGGTCACTTCTTGTCGACTTCAACTCATTATCCAGGAAGTTGTCTGAGAGATTCCCTTCCAGTACCTTAGAGCTTGCATGCCCTAATGGCAAGTTCTTCGAACTCAATGACAAGTTCTTATCATTGGATTTTGATCGGGTGACTTCATGGGTGTTTGACTTCAGTTCTTTATTCACATTATGTGACTTGTGTTGTTTGTACCTTGAGAGCCATTTTCATTATTAGTGCCTTCTCTCATGCTTCTTAACAATTCACATCATTGACTGGTAATCAAGCGATTTTCTAGCTATTCACGTGCTAGAAATTGTACTTTGATAGGGTCATGTTGGAGTGCAAGAACCTGGACTTAGATTACACAAGTCAAGGTTGAAAGGCGATGTGACATGATCATGCTCACAAACATGTCTCTTTCAGATGGATGGTTGCGATCGTACCATGAGTCTATTATATGTGATCCTTCTCATTATTGGATGGCTACGACCATACCTTGGGTTTTATATGATCCTTCTTACTGGACGGATGCACCCATACCTTGGATCCATTTACATGATCTTCTATGGAGGATGCATCCATACCACGATTCACGTATTAGATATTTCAGTGATATATATGCATCTATGATTGCTTGAAGGTTTTCCGATAGCGGTGTTCGGTTCCATGCATCTACTCGTAAAGCATTTCACACCTCACTCTTGTTTGACCTTCATGCTTTAGGGGACATCTGCTACAGAACATTTTGTCACTGTCCTTGTACTCCCCATTCCTCGATCGTGGAGGACATCTACGGTGACCCTCATATGTTTCCTTACCATGAAGAACATGTCTCTACATCCCTATTGTTACCGGGAATAATGTCCACTCGGATGCTACTATTCCCACTAAGACTGGTAGTTATCTTAGAAACAAACAAGTAAAGTCTACTTTCGCTTTCCTTTATGAAAATAGATAAGAGTGGAACAAAGGAGACCAACCTTAGTCTTGCGCTTGATTTCCTTGTTTGATTCCTCTCCTTCCTGATAGACCTTTGTCGCTTCTTCTTCGTCTGCCCAGCTTCAAAGAGCACCTGTGGATTCAAGGAAACATACTACTATCGAAGAACAGAGATCAATATTCATAAATAACACAGGACCAGATATGTGTTAACCATACAAATGCATATATAAGCAAACATACAAGAATATGGAGGAAAACTTGAATAGCTTTATTAAGATCAAGAATAGCAAGAGGATTACAACCATATGTTCTGAACTAGCATCATCCTCCAGCAAGAAAGCCCTTCTTCACCTCAAGTAAGGCTTAGATCACCCAACACTATGAAGTTTCTCCAGAAACCAACAACACTTCTCTACAAGATACAAGATTCCAGCCTTTGGATCTTTGTGATGAGGGATCCATATATAGATGATTGTAGGGGGTTGAGTCATCTTCTGGGTCTTGATTAGTGTCTTCTCTCTGATAGTTTTTGATTCCACTTGGAGAATGATGATCTCTTACTCATCCCTGGTCGAAAA
>APFE030971613.1:50516-203912 GCA_000404065.3 Pinus taeda | reverse complement strand
GCGACAATACTCAACAAATTTCTTTTCAAAATGAAGTGAAGGTAAGAGAGACACTTTGCGATTTTGAAATGAAAATTGTTTTTCGACACTTTAAAAACTACTAATTCAAATCATATACAATAGTAACTGTATAATTGACTATCAGGAACAATGGGATTGTATTCTATGACTGAAAACGACCGCTACGACACTTTCAGATCAAGAAATGACAGTTCGACTATGCTACTTCTTTGCAAAAGAGAATTGAAAATGGCGCACAATACATAAAAACACTTACAGTTCTTTGCACTATGGAGGCAGAATAATGTAAGAGAAGGGGGTTTTCACAGAGATACACTGACCAGAGATAGCAAAACTCCTGAATAGGACTGAAAGTAGTGAGGAAAAACGAAAGTTTGAAGGTAAAGTTAACCTTCCTTGACCATCGCACCTGTCACATAGTGAATTCAGTATGCAGCGCACCTACTGCACTTAGGAAGTGCGATGCATACAAACTTCCTGGAAGGTAGGGTGCAATGGTACTAGTGTGAGATTTTAAACGAGTTTTTACTCACAATTTGCAATTAAGTTCAGGGATTTAGGCCGAGTAAGTGATGTTCAGTTTATGTAAATCACAGGGGTTGATCTAAGGAAGTTGCTAGAGCCACCACTTAGGGAAATTAGACTATTTGTAGATCGATTGTTTAATTCATAAACAAAACTCGGAGATAGACTGAAGCAGCATTGATCTACTTTGCATTTGTATAACAAATGCAGTTCGAAGGTTAGCTTGTTTGGCTTCAGGCTCCGTCTGTAAGTTTATAAAAGAAACAAAGATAGGCTAACAAACAATCTAGTCGCTCCCCAATGGAGTCGCCATTTTGTTACTGGAAATAGTGTCCACTCAGATGCTGCTATTCCCACTAAGACTGGTAGCTATCTTAGAAACAAACAATTAAAGTCAAATTTCGCTTTCCTTCATGAAAATAGATAAGAGTGGAACAAAGGAGACCAACCTTAGTCTTGTGCTTGATTTCCTTGTTTGATTCCTCTCCATCCTGATAGACCTTTGTCGCTTCTTCTTCATCTGCCCAGCTTCATTGAGCACCTGTGGATTCAAAGAAACATACTACTATCGAAGAACAGAGATATATATTCATAAATAACATAGGACCAGATATGTGTTAACCATACAAATGAATATATAAGCAAACATACAAGAATATGGAGGAAAACTTGAATAACTTTATTAAGATCAAGAATAGCAAGAGGATTACAACCATATGTTCTGACCCAACATCATCCTCTAGCAAGAAAGCCCTTCTTCACCTCAAGTAAAGCTTAGATCACCCAACACTATGAAGTTTCACCTGAAAACCAACATCACTTCTCTACAAGATACAAAATTCTAGCCTCCGGATCTCTGTGATGAGGGATCCATATATAGATGTTTGTAGGGGGGTGAGTCATCTTATGGGTTTTTTATTAGTGTCTTCTCTATGATAGTTCTTGATCCCACTTGGAGACTGATGATCTCTTACTCATCCCTGGTCGAAAACAGAGAGGCAAGTGTCAGAGGGGAAGCTTCTAGAAGATTCCATGATCTTCCACCTCGCAAATTGTCCCTGCCATTTGTCCATTCCCGACCATCGCACCGTACAGAGGGGCCATTCAGTATGCATCACACCCTGTACACTAGGAAGGTCATATGCATCGGACCCTCTGCACTGGGTTTTCAGTATGGTCTAGTTTTGACCATTTCTGAGCAGTTTTAAGTGGAGAACTTCTGGGAGATGATGTAATCAGCTGACCTTGTTCCTTTAGGCAGTGAAGCAACACTTTTAGGGACTTAGGAGCCTTCAGTTTATGGACATTTATGATTGGGGTTGAAGTGCCCAAAAATGTTTATAACACCTATTCATCTGTAGAACATTTCCCTCTTACATCATTTCCAAAGAATCTTCCTTCAAACTCAGTTTTCAAGACCGGTGCTAGTGCTCAGTTCCTTCCCTGCACAGATTTGTAGAGTTTAAAACTAGGCCTAATTCCAAATGGTGTAAGTGAGCCATCCATCACCCACGCCGACCCTCTTTTGGAAAGTTTTTAAAAGTGGAACTGAAGCTACCAGGTCTAGAAGCTTCGTGAATGAAATTTTGGTAAATGTTTAGGCAAGATAGAGCCGAGAGAGACTATTTGGGCTCCTTTCCCCTATTAAAATGGAACCAACCAAAAGGGATAAGGCCTCTCCCACCATAAGAGGACCCATTTCTCCTCTATCAAAGCTATATAAACTCCTTATTTCACACCCTCAGCTAGCTAATGAAAGGGCTGAAATAATCTGCAAATGTTGAGAGCCATATTGAGAACCTGAGCCTTCTAGTTTGTGTGTCAAGGGAGAATAATCTTATAGTGTTTGATTTGGAGAAAAAACAAAGAAGCCTTGAACTTCCATTGTTTTGAGGGTGAATCATGAGATGCTTATAGTGCTACTGGAACTCGGACATGCCAAAGGGAACCTTCCATTTGTATTTCTCTTTGAAGTTTATATTAATACAACTAATGTTTTATTTCCTATATCGTGTGTAATATTACATTTGATAGCTTAAAAACTCCTTGACCTTTTAAGTAGATTGAATTATATTTTATGCTATCACGTTTGTTATTATCTCTTGCATGTTTATTTCAGTTATTTGAGCGAAAGGAAAGAAAGGAATTTGGAGCAAGCAAGCAAGATCATCATCAAATGGTTTAGCACTATAAGAGGCAGGCCCTCTTATTTGATTCTAATCTAAGGAAGTTTACATTAGATTGTCCTGTTTGCGGCTAGACCCACTCTCATGGGCTAGAGGGATCGTCTCAGTCCGCAAAGAGGATTTTCCTAATCCACATTATGATTCATATTAGTAAGAGGAGGATGAGATGGTCGTGGATTTTCAAACAGATCCTCTTACAAGCAAGTGGGCAGAAAGCTCTCAAGAACAAATTTTTGAAGAAGAGCCCGTTATCCTCTACAATTTCCTAGGTTGAGGAGGAAATTGAAAAAGGTAACCTTGAACCACTTTAAGTTCATTAGCTAGACCTATTGAACCAGAAAGGGGTCTCTCTAAAGATTTGCCAATGAATAACTGAAAAGAAATAGGTTTTAGACTAGATATATAATTTTGTTTGAGTATTTGATAATTTAGGGTCTTTTAATTTGTTGGACGAGGGATTAAAATAGATAATTAGGTCAAGGCCTTAAGTGTATAGTAACGGGTATAAAGAGGAGCTAGATATAAGTGTGTTATGGTGAAATTAAAGTGTTTTCAATGTAGTGTAGGTCTGAGAGTTTAAAAGAACATACTAAGCATGTGAAAGCATGAATTCATTAGTCTTAGAAGAAAAGAAACACAAGCATTATTTCCACATAAATGGAGCTTAAATCTAAGTGTTCTATATATATAACTACAAGGAAAATCATAGGAAGAAGATAAAGCATGAAAATAAATATTATTTCATCAATTAGAAGATGATCTGAAACAAAATTAACACCATAGACTCACTGAACAAGTATTCCTGAAATATAGCTACAACTGGTCCTGTATTCGCTGTAAGAGAACATAAGGTACCAAGCCTCTCCACAAAAGTCCAACCCCTCTCTCTAAATGATAAATGATACATATAGACTTAATAAAACAACTTCCCCACCTTCAGGAGTCGAACTCCTGGGTGGTGGAACTATTTCCAAGATTCTCTCAACCAACAAGTGAGAGTGAGAAGGTCAAATACAAACTCTTCTCTTAGACTTTGTTTCAAATTTTGCTTCCTTTATGAGGCCTAATTAACCATAAAAGAAACATATGATGTCCATTTATTCATTATTACATCATCTAACCTTGAACTACTTCAATTACATCATGAGTTTTGACTTTGATCAAGTCAAACATAAAAACTAGGAAATTACACAATGAAATTTTAAATAAAAACTCATAACTTTGCAGAAGGCATCGCCAAATTTGAGCCCACTTTTAGGTTCCTTCTTGAAGTCGAAATTGATATCTGAGAGAATTTTCAACTAGCCTTTCCTGTCTAGTTTCCATAACACCTTGAAGTTTTGAAAATAACCATGAGAATGCCTTCAAAAAATCATTCTACCAAGGTGTCTTCGAAAGCGCAACGTTTGTAAAAAAGTGGCAGAATGATGATTTTTGACCCAATTTTCTTCTTTTTCTCAAATCTGATCCCTATTTAAGAAATATGATGAAATGGGTTTTGAGAGGAGGTCATCAACATTCCAAAAATTTAATCCACTTGTCATTTTGAGCCCCGAGGAAAAATCGTAGCGCCAAGGCGTTGTGCTTCTGTGATTAACCCAATTTTTGAATTTGGCACCAAAATTCTCAAAAACCAAAAATACTCAGAAAACCTTCAAAATTTGTCATGAAGTGAAAAATGAGGTATGTCATGCCCTCATGGATTCTTCAACAAACATATCCAAGTTATCCCTCTCATTTGTTTCATTTAGGGTTTCCTTTAGCTTATTTTTCAACTGCTTGAGCTTGATGTTACATATCATGTTTCTGGTTTGATAATGATGTGACATGTGCCTCAATAGCTAACTATCCCTATTTTCTTTGTCAAGAAGCTATTATAAGTGGTTTTTTACCTCACTTAGCCAACAACTATCCTCATTGACCTCCAAGGCAATTCTATCCTCCATGTCCAGGTGTTTATCTAGCAGATTATGTCCTTTCTCCTCCTTCAATGCCTTTTTGAGTCCCTTGGTCCTTGGCCTCTTTTTCCTAACTTGTTTTTCAGCTTCCTCATGTTCACTAGGCTCCAACACTTCTTTGCATTTGCCTCCTTGCTGCGACGCATTAGATTTCTCTTTCTCCATGATGAGCTGTTTGGCCTTAAGCTGACTGTTTTCTTACTCAAGGAAGGAGATGACAAACCTTGCTCTTGCCATATTGTCCATGATTATTTTATTTGAGAATCATTCTCTTTGATAATCTGTTGCATGTTTGAAGGTGAATTTGCTGCTTCCAAGTCCACCAATTCAAAATCATGTTCAATGAGGTCTTCATCCTGTACATGTGATCCCTGTTTCGCTGATGTAGAAGGCTAGGCCCTTTTCTCAACTTGAGAAGTAAACACAAGACTTTTTCCTCTTCGATAAATTTAGGTCACTTCAGGTCTAGGTTCCTTGGGAACCTCCATTGACTTGCTTGATGATCCTACCTCCACCTATTGTGTTGATATGTCTTGATGATGAATTGAAAAAGTAGTTTCATGCCATTGCAAAGTTGTTTTTATGAATGAATCCCATGTCATGTTCTTTTCTGCTAGCTGATGGAGAACTACAACTTTATCAAGTTGTGATGAAAAATACTAGGGTAGTATTCTTTGCCTTTCACTTGTACCTTCTCAGACATTTTAATAAGGCTTATACATAGATAATTACACATGTTGAGAGGTTTTGGAGCTGTGAAATGCATTAGAAGCTTGATGTGATATGCACACAGTATGGAAAATCTTCCCTCACAGGTGAAAATCTTCATTACAACCTTCATCAATGGTGCATACTTCACCAATAGGTACCTAAATGGGATGATGTATGTATGGACCTCTCTATAGGGTGATTTCAAGAAAGATTTGTAATGTTCAAGGTCCAAGCTCATGCCTTTAAACTAGTACTCTTCGCGATCAGGTATCCCTGTGGCAAGAGAAATGGAAGCTACTAAAAATGTAAATTCAACCCCTACTATGATGGCCCTTTCCCCTTTCAGATTGATGGCAATCCAACCAGTTAGCTGTTCATGGAAACCCACTTTAGCTACCCATTGACAAAAACCTAGACAATTAGGGCTCAAAATGGTAAATAACAATAATAAAATTAATAAAAACGAATTATGGATAAAATTAATAAAATTAATTAATTAATGAATTAAATTTAAATTAATTAATTAAATAATAGAAAGAATTATAAATTAATTACCTGATTATTTCAATTAAATGTAACTAGATTAATTAAATCAAAATTAATTAATTTAATTATTAATTATATCAACTTTAATTTATTCTAATTAAAAATAAAAATTAAATAGAAATTAGTCAATTAATTAAACTAAAATAATTAATAACAACCAAAGATTTGATAAATAAATTAATAAATAAAGATAAAAATAAAAATTAATTAATTAATGAGAAAGATTAAGGCTAAATAGGATTAACCATGGTAAATAACAACAAATAAAATAAATAAAAGAATATAGAATTAATTAGAATCAAATTAATTAATAATCAAATTTAAATTAATTAATTAAATAAAAATTTAAATTAATAATTAAATAGAAATAAAACAATAAAGAACTTTAAATTAATAAATTAAACTTATTTATGAATTAAGTATATCAACTAAATAAATAATTAATTAATGTTTTTTATAAAACTATTCTAAAATAAAATAAAAATAAATTAAATTAGAAATCATATATATAAATGTCGGCTTCTTTATAAAATTTAGGGATCTAGGTTTATTTATACCCAGGTCGGCAGAATCTTCTCTCAATAAGCTTTCATTCATATTCTATCTAATTTAGTCCTGATGTTGGACCCCCTTTGGGGTTCGAAACGTCGACAGAATGAACACGAAATTGTGGATAATCCGGATCATGCCACTGCAAAAAACCTAGACAGTTGACATCTTCAAAACACAACTTGATGAATGGTAATGAGTTGATTTCATTGTAGTCGGTAGGATCATATCTCAAGATTTTACCTCCTTTATGGTGTTTTCTCCTTTCTGATGGGGAAGAATCTCCCTCCATTATGATAGAAATCCTAGATTACAGTAAAATGGAAAATGAATGAGGAATGAGTGAAATGATGATATGAGGGGGTTGGGGAAAGGAAATGATGGTAGGGGAATTTTGGGAGGTGAATAGGGGCTGAAAGAAACTTAGGAAGTTTGAAAGGAGTGAAATGAGGGAAAGAAATGATTAGAAAAAAAAAAAAAAAAAATCATGTTAGGAAATTTGTCCAAAATGATAGGTGTGAGCTAGGGTTTATGTAAGGGTGAGGTAATATGAGGGTAGATAAGCTAATTAGTGAATTAAAGGGTGATTTATACATGTATATAGGTATGAGGTGAAAAATTTACAATTTTTGAATGTCATAACTAACCAAATCCATCAGTTACACTAGTCTTGCAACACGAAATTCACATAAACCCTAGATGAAGAAAATTCACATTTGTATTTATCTTGTCGAAGGAAAAAGGTGAGAAAAAGGATGATACTTACTTGTGAATAAGCTTAGAAGAGCAAGAAGTTGGAATGTAAGATCAAATTTGAAATTTGGACAATTTTTGGCAATTTTCGGGCTACTCTGTCACAAGCATAACATAGTTAGCAGAAGCGCAGTGCCAAAGTGCAACACAGTTCATGGAAGCACAACGCCACGTCTAGATTTGGCTAGGAAACTCATGTTTTTTCACAAATGGAGAGGAGATATCGATGAACAAAGGAGGTTAGGATGTAAATGAAACAAGTTTGGGATGATTTCAACTTTTTAGGCATAATATGATCCTCTTTTGAATAAAAATGGGCCCCACATATATTTTAAAAACATGATTTTCACATTTTAAACTTGGCCACTTTGGAGAGTTGAAACCTGAGCTTCTCTTTATATTTTTGAATAGTGAGCTTATTCTTTTGGAATCTTAAGATTGTAATCATGAAGAACTTATGAAAATTCATAAAAATGTATGCAAGGAGCTTCTTATCAAAACTCATCTAATGCTACATTTATGCATGGAATGAGGATGGACCTTGAAAACCCTAATGACCTAATGAATACATTAGACTGAGTGAAATGGTAATTATGATTACTGATATGATGAAAACATTCTCTTTATTATGATTCCTTCATCTGAGTGAAGTAGGCAATCAACATGCGAGATTTTTCAAAAGAATAGAGACATTCCTAAACAAACTAGCCAGCGACCAAATTTTACTTTGAAAACCTAGTGACATGATAAAATTTGACCTTGAGACTCCAAATGGACTTGGTAAACGCATATTTCATCACTGGCGACAAGCAGAAAAGACTGACACTAACAGAGCCTAAAGTTGAAGGACCAAGTAGAGTCTACGACTACCTATTGCAGAAAGATTCCTGCCAGGAATTCTCTGTAGACCCTCTAGTCTGTGACTCTTACAGTTTATAAACTAAAGATTATATTGCAGATTTCCAAGAGGGTTATCTCATTCAAAAATGGGTAGAAAAGGATTAGCAACAATAATTTCTTGAAAAATCTAAGGCTGAGGAGCCAAACAATATTTTTGGTTTCCCTGACCAACAAGATAATGGTTAGCAGACTATTTATGAAAATAAGGTAGCCGCAAATTTTCATTGTCAACACTATGACCTTATAGATGATTAGATGACCATATTCTTAGGTCAACAACAAAGGTTATCCCTAGAGTATGCATCAAGTTCTTTGTCTGGAGACTTTTCATGGTGCATGCTTGTTTTGTTTTTTAAATTTCAGCAACATGGAGGCATAAGGCCTAGTAATCTAATGCTGGTTTGGCTCCATTGGAGGGTTGAAATCAGTTAGGTGAATTGAGCCCTATACATAAGTAGGAGTTGTACATAAATACACTCACTATATGAGCATTTACTTTCCAGTTTGTAGAATTTTTTTTTCTTCATTTTAGTTTGATGAGGAAAGGACTCTCTATGAATAAATTTTCATGGAGATTTTTTGGATATATAAGTTCATTATATTTTTAACACCATACCGAATGGTGAAGGTTTTTGGTATGCAAGTTCTTAGCACCTTGTCAGTAAGGCACTGTCCCTAGTTGGAGCCAATGTTGTCATTCACTGGAAAACATGTTTTCACGTGCCCAAAGGGTGCAAAAGAGAATAAAATTTTGCAGCCATCTACCAAACCGCAGAATCACTCAAAGCCAAATTAGGCCCCCTCGATTGCATAAGGCTTAGAACGAGCTTTCTAACAGTATATGGAACTCCTCTAATGGACACTAGAGTTAGAAGATATGGCTTGCTAGGGATGGGGTTTTTTTCCTTTGAAATAAGGGAGAAGAGCATATTGAAGGTCTGGGAGCATGTCACAAATCACAATCAGGGTTTTCTGAAAGCAGTAGCAGGGGAGGGAAGAGAAAACCATTGATCAACGATCACCGATATTAGAGATTGGGGGTTCCAATGATCCAGCATATCGGCGATCACAAATGACAGAGGTCCAATTTCCGGGAACATATCACAAATTGCAAATCAACGGATTAGGAGACGATGAGGCAATCAATGCTTCATGTAGCAAAGCTACGATATTGGCTATCAGACATCAAAGGTTTCTCATTAGTAGCACTAAGCGCATATTGACATATCAACTATCGTAGGCTCCAACGATACTGAATATTGGAGATCGCAAATGTTAGAGGTCCAAGGCACCGATGAGGCATATCGGCAGGGTGAATCGATGATCAACGATTGTAACAACATAAATATATCACAAATCGTAAATAGGAGGATTAGAGAGCGTGGCATATCCAAGGTTCCAATGACATGGCATGTCAGCATTCACAATAGTGCAATATTGACGCATCACAATTGGTGATAAAACAAATGACACGCTTCTAAAGTTTCAATTGCGATTAAAAGTGTCAGGATCTAAACTAATAGTTCAAATCACTGGGAAAGGGATGAAAACATTTAACAAAGGAAATCAAAGCAAAACTAGGGTAGGTGGGCCTTTTTCTCTCTCCTCAAGGAGGCCATGTGGCAAAATATTATTGGATATGGTAAAGACATGGTGGCACTGATGTCATCATGACATGGCAGCATAGAGGACACGCGACATGCAAATCTAGCATTTTCAAGGGTCCAAAGAGGGCATATATGGGTAACACATGTCACCACTCAGGAAGTGCCACATGGTAGTGATGACATCACATTGACAATCACAAACAGGAGATTGAGGCATATCAACACTTTGTAATGTAGTGCACACATAGGAAAGTGTGATAAAAGGGCTCCGATGTGGGGGTTGGTTCGTGGTCAAAAAGGCACATAAAACTAAAGGTGGAGCTGGAGGCCGAACGCTAAAGGACTATCACAATCAGAGATTGTAAGCAAGTCACGACTCCAATATAAAAGAACTCGAGCTAGAAACCTTTGATATAGGGGTTGGCCCACAGTTACATAAGGAGCTAAAAGACCCAGGGGCTAAGCACAGAGGGTGATCGTCGATCGGTGGTTGTGGTGTGCATATAAAAGGAATCACCAATTGCAAACCTCTGATTAGGGGGCTGAAAAGGGGACTAGCTCGCAGCCACATAAAGGGATGAGGAACCAAGCAATAAGCATTGAAGGGATATTATAGTTGGTGATCATAAATATGTTGTGGCTCCAATATAAAAAACCCCAATGGAAATCGTTGATTTTCGAACCTCTGATATTTGGCCCAACACCAGGTCACAACCCTTCAGTTAGATGACAAGAAAGGCAGAAAGGGCCTCAACCAAAGGGGGCCAAAGGATATCAAGACTTGCTGTTTGTAACTCTTTTAAGAGTAAGAGTCCTGATTCCATGATGTTCCGATAGTGTGGTACAGAAGGTGAATGGGTTAGAAATTGAGACATTGAATGAAGGCATTGTGTACGGTAAATCAATATGGGGAATTGGGAAGACTTAATGCCTCAACGTGGAGCTCCACTCAGTTGTAAATGTAAAGGATTTCTCGGAAAAACTTTGCTTATTCTCAATGACAAGAAAAAACATAGTTGATCGCTACCAACTCGAGAGAGTGGTGAAGCTAGACAGTTAAGGAAAAAGAGACAAGAACTGACTGAGCAACAGAAAAGGCCCATCAGTGGAGAGATGTGGCTTGATCAAGGGGATTCATGGGAACAACATAAGGACATATTCCTACACCATCATTCAATTTCCCTTGTTTCTATTTTCTGTCATTTCTATTTATTCTATAGTTTTTATGTATTTTCAAGAAAGGAATCAAATCCTTTAGAATCATTTTAAGAAGTAGAGCTATCGCACACTGAGACAACTAGTTGATCAGACAACTGGATGCTCAGGATGAGATATTTTTTTAATTAATTTCCAAGCTCTCCCTCCCCTTATAAAATGGAGGAAGGAACACTTAATACAGGTTCCAAATTTTTTCACCCGCAGTTGTCCAAATTCTGTGATTCCACTTTGGTTCTATGAAGTTTGTTCATGGGGGACTTGAGCTATAGATTGTTGAATGAAAATGGACAGGTGAATTTGACTCTTTTTGAAGATTAATGAAACTCTTTGGTGATTCCAATCATGGAAATCCACAATATGTTTTCCCCTCTACAAATATCATTTCATATATTTTTTCCTTTCTCTGAAATAGTGGGGTGAAGCTGTCGATTTCTCTCTGATTCATGGATTTATCTAGGCTACTCAATAGAGAACAATACCTATGTATAAGACAAATTTACTTATGTTAGTCTATAACATATAGTAATTGTGTACAAGAAAGATTTACTTGTGTTATTCGATTAACCTGCACTACAATTATGAGCACAAATTTACTCATGATGTTTGGTGATAAAGGTACCCATGACATACATGGCCTTAAACCCCGACTAGCATTGCACTCCTTCAACTCTTTCATCTCCTCCCTCTTCCACATTTATATTGGAACATTGTTGCTTATGCATCAAATTCCTTGCATTCTTTCCTCCTCTTCATGTTACTAGAATGTTAATATTAAGCTTCCTGTTGTTGTGTGTCGGCCACCAGAACCAAACATTTCTCTCTGAGGTTGGCCCAATTTACCCCTTGAACATTCAGATCCATGTATTGCCTTGAGTTTACCTTAATGAAGGTCTATTGAACCAAACCCCATTCATTATCCTTTTAACTATGTGACAATTGGAGTGCAACAGAAAGCCCCCATTGATAATCTTCGATGCACTCCTCTCTTTAATATGTCCTAGGCATTGGTCTACAATCAACCTAGAGGATGTCTCCAAGAATATTTCTATGTCTCTCAAAGCACTTGTGCTATGGGTGCTAGAAAAAGCAACAACATGATCCATCAATGTCTTCGCTCTCTTCTACTACTGTTATAGACTTCTCTGCTTGTGACATAACTTGTTGTTGCATGTCACTCCCCATTGCACTAAATTCTTCTTCCATGATCTTCCAAACTTCCTTGGAAGATGTATCTTTTCCTATCTTGCACAAAACCATTTCATCCATTGCTTGTTGAATGAAATTCAAAGCGAGGTAATTGTTTGCCTCATCATGGGGGTTAAAATTCCTCATAATATCATACCACAAATATTTGCAACATAGATAAGTTCTGATATTAATATACCAAATTTCAAATTTATTACCAGAAAAGTTAGGAGGTGGTAGAAAATCCAAGTTACACCAATTACCCTTGATCTCTTCTCTATCTTTTGCTAGACTTTTCATTTCCTTGGTTGTGTCCTATACATCTCTAAACGTGGAAATGATCTTTTCCTCTTCTTTTCAATTCCTTTTCTTAATCTGCTGCAATCACACTTTGTGACCAACGAATATGTTCTATCTTCTATCTGATGGCTTATTTTTGTATTGCATGAGGCTACCTTCCATATCTCCCCCGAAAAAAATATGATTTTTAATGTGTGCCCTCGTAGGACATAATCTTCACCAAATTCACTAAAAAGAAACTTTCCTTAAAAAAAACCACCTTACATTTATTTATATTATATAATATATAATATATATATATATATATAACATCTTATCACCTGAAATCCCTTTAAAATAACCTTGCCTAGTAATTTTTTGGGTCAAACCTTTTTAAACTCTCTAGAACAAGGGGTTTCCTTTTAATAAACCATTTAATTTTTTTTCTTCTTCAAAACTTTCCTACATGATCTTAAGCATATATCTCTTAATCCTTGTGATTTATTGAATAATTTAAAAAACCTTCAATACTTTGACTTGAGTGGCCTTAACCCTTTTACAAGCCCTTGTGATTTCTTGAATAATTAAAAAAAATATTCAAACCTTTGACTTGAGTGGCTACTGTCGTAGCCCTCTTCCTTAGTTTTTACCACTAGAAATTGGTAGGATGGTTTGTGATTATGGCTGGATTTCTAGTCACTAAGAGATATAAATACCATGGCCCTGTGTTCAACTATAGAAATAGGGGAATTACTGACTTCTAGATTCCTTGTTGCTGCCAACATATACATAGGAAAATAAAAACTTGTAGTGTGGTCATTCATGGTGATTCAACTCGTCAGGCTATGGTCCTCACTCTATTTTTGAAAAGAATTGACAACTACAATTTGAATGTAACTATTGTAGTGGAAAGGAAATATTGCTCGGTGACGACAAAGAAACTTTCGATTTTTTATCAGCTTTATGGTGAAGCTCTAAAAATGACCCTTGTAGATTATCTTATAGTTTTGATACCAATTCGTTGGAAAGGAAGAGGATGAAAGGTGAAAATTTTCATGGACACAAAACACAAAACAAAAAACACAAAACACAAAACAATATGAGTATGAACTACTACTCTTCTATTGATCACACAAACTTGACTTTATTACAATGAACCTAGCCTCATGAATTTATAACTTTTAACTCATGACTCAGCTGATACTAACTTTAACATGCAAACACTCACTAAATTTAACCTTTTCAAATATAGAATAAACTTATACAACTCGATTTAACTCAACTCAACAACTCACTTCATGCCTCACATACACACAATTACAATTTCCAATGGGAGGAGGCCATACATTATAAGATAACCATCATTGCAGGTTGTAGCTTTCCATCTAAATATTACAAAGGGAAAATATTACTAGACGATTTTGCGCATATATAAATATATATTAATAGACGATTGTTACCTTGTCTTTTATTCTTTTATTTTAACAATAACAAATGGTATATTTTATTTGAAGGCCATCTTATAGAATACATAACGATACCCTCAAATTATTCTTCAACACATCCAATGAATTGGATGTTGAAGTTGTGAAAAGAGAAGAGCGACATATGACGATCTACATACAGAAAGCAGGTGTATATGTTTTATGAAGATACACAAAAACAACTAAACCATTTTACAGACAAATCACTGCTAACCAAGGGGATGTCCCCAATGTGAAGTCCCAATTATGCCACACACCATTTGTAATAGGAGCCCCATTCAGGATATCAACCCAAATGACATGTATTGTTGTAGGTTTTCCTTGGCTACAAAACTCAAACAAGAGAGTTATGCACAAGTAATCTTGGATCAGCAAGTGAGTATGTCTCGTGAGTGCTTAGTTTTATGCATGTCAAGTTTCTTCTACTGCAGAGGAAAAGGAAATTGAGACTCTAGGAGAGAGTTAATAGTACCACCTTGGTATAGACGCACACACAAAAAAAATATTTGTCTAACATCCAACATAATAATCCAAAAATATGCGATGATCATTGCAACCATTATAAGAAAGAAATATATGTATAACATCCAATGGAATAGTCCACAAGGATGCGACAATTATAGAAACCATTACAACACATTCTCAATATGATAAGTTCTAAAATAAACGAAATAGTTCAAATACTTTAGCACATATGAAGGCAAACATGAATTAAAAACATCCATATATTAGTCTTACAAATATTCATAATTCATGCAAGAAGAATGTGTTTTCCATGAGGATTTTGAATTAAGAAAATGTCACAAAGACATGTATACAATTAACACCACTAGCTCTAACAATGGAGTGTTGGAGCCACTCCTTGCTCCCAAAAAGAAATAACTTGCCTCTCTAATGCCTTGTGGGAGGAGCCAAGGTGAAAATTTCCTTTTCTCATACAATGAGGATGTATATATAACTAAAGGGGTGATCCTTCACCTCCTTGTGACTCTTTAACTACCCTCATGAATATTTGAATTCCTATGACTTTTCGACTTTACTTGAATCTTGACATTTTGTATGTGTCCTTTGGATTTCCACTTCACGATTTTTTTTGAATAGATAATTACATAATACACAATAATGATGTGGCATTAAAGGACTTATGACATGACATGACACTACTAGCATGGATTGCATGATGACATGGATATTTCAATCCATTCTTGTTGCTCCTTTCTATGTGTCTTCTTGAGTATGCTCTTCTATCCTCCTCCATATCAATTAGAGGTAAGGAGTCTTCAATGATATCAAGTCCTTGGTTGTGGTTCAAACTGGTGCCCCTTTGTTTTCTCTTGATTGATCAACTTGCATAATCAACTACAAGGATATCTTATAGAAGGTTTCCCTTCTCCATCTCCTTCTTCATCATTCTGTCATGTTATGATAGAGTGGCTTCATCTGTAATTCACTCATGACTAGACAACATCAGTCTCATAAACCCCTAGTCTAATATGGTGCATGTTGATCCAATGACTGATCTGAAACTTGGTAAAAGGTTTAGGGAGAGGCTTAGTGGCTGCACAATCACACATCTTAGGCAGTGAGGGGAGGAGCTTGAGCCTTAAGACTGTGTAATGTGTAGTTCAAGCTAGACTGGGTAGGAAGATTGCACAATTTTGGGACTCAATGATCTGGGCTGAGGGGTTTCTCATTGCTTTAGGAAACTGTGTATTTTTGGAAGGCAGAGAAGACCTGGTGATTCACAATTGTATAGCTCATGAGCTCAAGGTTTGAGCTTGAGCTCAAAGATTGCATAATGTGTAGTTGACGCCAGGCTGGAGGGTTGGATTGTACAATGCTGGGGACCAAGGTTTGGGCTTGAGCACTTGAACTGCGCAGTGCATAATCTAGGAAGGAAAGAATTTCACATTGCACAATGTCAAGGGGTAGGGTTGTAGCTTGAGTGTTGGAACTGTGCAATGCATAGTTGGAGAAGGTCAGATGAGGTTATGTTACTGGGGAAATTTCTAAAATTTGGTTGTGTGTGGGATCAATGAGTTGATATGAACAATGATATGACTTAAATATGATCACACAAGTAGAAAAATTGATGATACAACAAGATATATCATCCATGATACAAGGAAAACACATTTCCCTCAATGTGACAACTTTGCAATGATTGACAACAAGCGCGACACTAAAGATACACTTTGCGATGACTATGATGACACTTGTACGACAATGCTTACAACTTTGGGAATGAGTTTGATGAATGTTTACATGGTAACATCAAATAATTCACACAAATATAACCCCTTGAAACCACCAAAATAATCTTTTATACATTGTGCGACACTTGACATCCAAAAACACAACATTTTTATTTTTTTGTAAAAGGGACCAAAACACTTAAAGAAAACATATGGAATGGATCTTAATGTTTGTTATGAAAATATACATGACAAAGGTAGGCTCCAAATTTTGGTGTAGGCAAAAATTTTGGAGGGTGTTGTAGTAGCGACAACACTTGGTGACACATTGGTAGAATTCCAACTTCTCTGTCTCAGTTTAACTCTTTTGTGTAGGGTCTTAGTTCTTCAGGGACTATTGATTCATCATGCATATCACTCTGGCTTCCCCACTTACCTCTTGAATAAAAATGGTTCCCCCTTTGTGACTTCTTGGTTGAAGAAAAACATAAGATTAAGCAATATCGCAATGTTTTGAATTGGAAAGGGTAGTGAAGTTCACGAGATTTAAATTTTTAGAGTATATTTTTTCATCTCTGGTGTTGCTTCACTTCCAACAGGCCTAGATAGTACCCGAGTGAAGTCACTACAATAACAAAAACATTGCTTCGCTACCATCGAACCTGCATAGTACCCTGACAAAGTTGCTTGCTTCACCTCCCTACATAGGAACCATTTCTCTTCTTTCGCCTTTATTTATACATTTAAAGAGGATTCTTCATTGTCACTTACTTATTTTATGTGCGGAAGAGGGATCCCGACTTCTTGAGAGTAGGAGAGGATTTTCCTTTAGAGAAGCATATAGAGGCCTCTGATTTAGGTTTGCTCATTTAGATTTTTCCCCATTTTTCTTCTATTGATTGGATAAGCATAAAAACACAAAGACACAAGAACTGAGTGCAGGCATAAGGTTTCAATAATAGTCACATGTATCATGGTTTGACGAAAAATATCCTTATGGATGGATCATATTTTCCGTTGGAACTTCATTGACCAAAATATGTAACCAATGCAAAGGAGGATCAAAGGTTAGCCAAACGTTGTAGTGTCACAAGACTCTTTTCAATTTTTCCACATTGGATTTTGAGCCAACAGAATATATTCATGCAAGGTCTTAGAAAACAAAAGAAAATACAACACACAACAAGGAAAGAAAACCAAAAGACTAAATAGAAGGAGGTTAAATGAAAAGATGATGAGAAAGCACATGACAAACTATAGAAAATGAATGCAAGATGGATGTGTAGGTAAACTAGTATAAAACTAGACCTACTCCTAACCTAATCATATAGAAGGTAAGGATAACATATGATGAAATTTCCAAGGAAGCCATTGTAACTACTCCTGACTTTCATTCACAAAGATATAAGCAATTAAAACTGATATAAAGTAATGTGCAATAGAGAAAATAAGAACTTGATTAACTTGCACAAAAATTTGAAGGTCTTTCTTGTAAGTAGAATGATAGGCCATAGACACTACTTCTAACCAATTCACATTCTTAGCTTTGCAATGAAAACCATCATTCAACAAACCTTGGAAGCTTCTTGCGAATGTGTCTTCGACTACACTGAACTCCTTAGCAAGCATACATAAAGATCGAGACATGTTAATTGCGACTGAGATTTCCAAGTAAGATTTCCCCAAACATTCATTGATTGGATCGCAAAATTCATGACAATCCTCTTGAAAACCCCGAAATCTTTGAAAATATGGATCTTCAATTAGAGGCATGGGATTATGATGAAAATATGGTGAGGAAAAATAGATTTGATCATATTCATCAGACAAGTAAAGATATTGATGATTGACATAACCATCAGTAAGTGCGGAAGTGCATCAGCTGCTTAACAAGTACCCAGATAGTGAGAGGTTAAGACAGAAAGATCAATGGATGTAAAACAATTGCTATTGGATGTGTTGATGGGAAAATAATGAGTTGAACGAAAGTCATCAGAGATAGAATCATGATCAGATGGGCTGATTAAAGTATCAAATTCTCACTTTGTATTTACCAAATATAAATCAAATTGAACAGTTTCGCAAATGCTCTGCATAATAGAATCATCTTCCTCGCATGATGATTGTAACAAACCATTTTCTTGTAACTGGTTACACACTACACTAGCATCGTAATCATCAAAACAAGTAAAAATGAATGCTAGTATAGTAAACACATGAAACTAGTGAGGGTATAACGAGTGAAGAAGAATTTGATTTGTCAAATAATCTGTGCATTCACTAGTGCTCAAGAGGATTTTAGGTGCAATGACGAAAAACATTAGCATCAAAATATTCAAAACAAGGATCAAGAGTTGATTGTTTTCAAAAGGATGTGATAGGCATGACTTCCTTGGCCAATGATAATCTTTAAAATAATAAACATCACAATTCCATGCTTTTTTTAGAGACACACTCTCCAAACCTGAGTTAAGAGCAAGCATTTTTCATGGAGATGTATCAATTGAAATAGGAACTTGAATCTAATCAAAAACCAAATCTTGAAATTTTGAAATATTATACTCACACTACCAAACATATTTCAAGAAAGAATTTACATGGAGCCAAACCACGCGGAAAGAATATTTTGTGAGGAAAACCAAACCTTACTCAATTTGGGGTTCTTACCAGAGTTAAGAGGTCCTGACATAACCATCAAAGGAGGTTGAAGCGGCTATAATCCTTGACAAGTCTTAGAACTTTCAGGGATTGTAAAATCACATTTTGAATATTGAACCAGATCATGCAAGGTCTGAGGACAACTGATTTCACTGATTTTAATTAGATCACTATCAACTAGATGGCAGCCATCTCTGTCACTAATTTGATCTGATTTTACAACTTTGCAAACCAGATTACTCAAGTCAAAAGATTCTTATAAATGCAATTCTAGAGATGTATGAATCAGAGAAATTACATGAGCAAGGAGATTTGAAAGGTTGTCTTCATGCAAAAGAAGAGATGATATGGAATGGAAAGGATACTCAATTACCTGATTATTTTCTCTTTCATCATGGAAAACCTCACCACCTTGTGTCAATTTAGAAGTGACCTCGTCCGACGAAGAACTTGATGATCATGGAGTATCTTCAATGCATGCAGATGAATCACAAATAGGTGAGCACAAGGGATAGTTGGATGAAGGGGAAATTCCGATAAGAACATTTTCTTCAACTATAGTAGATCCTAGATGTAATTCTTCCATATAAACATCTTCTGGAGGAACCCAAAAATTGGTTGGTGCACTTGGGCATTCGTCATCATGTACATTAACAAAATCATCGTCATCAAAATGATTTTTTCCCAAAACTACATATATGAACAAATTGATTTCATTTTACTCACTAACAATATTAGAAGATTGAAAATCATCCAAGAATGTAAGAGAATCATCTTAACATGGATGATTTTGAAAGAGAGAATAAATAATGAAAGAATCTTCACCTTCTTTCTCCTTTACCTGCGTAATGTGACTACATTCAACTTGATCACAATTTGAACCAACAACTTGAAAATTAGGAGAGTGTGAAAAACTATCTAAGGGAGAATACTGATCAAGTCGATCACAGTACAAAGAGTTATGGCATGTAGATGATAGAGGATGGCAGAAAACCAAGTTAGATTCAATACTAGAGTTATGAATGTTGATCCATCTAGGTGAATGGAACAATTGGATTTCACCATAGGCTTTATGAGTCATTATGAGATTTCCTCTATTGGATTTGAATCAAGAAAAGAGGAAGGAGGATGAGAAGATGGATTGGGATTTTGATGTGAAAATTTCCCAAATTTACTATCATCGCATAGAGGCATCCACGTCTGAAATAGAAAAGGAGGAGGACAAGGAAAACAAGTAGTCAATTCCTCCTCTGAAATTAGGGTGTCTCTTGATTTATAGGGATTGTGGAAGAAGAGACATTAGGTGGTTTGGATTCACTGTGCAAATATATATGAACCAAACACTTAAACTTTTGTTTCAAGAAATATCGATCCATATCTTCTTCGGGAAATTCATAACAAAGGTGAAGGAATTGATTAGATAAATCCTCAACTGATTCATCAGGATCCATTCTAAGCTGATCGTTTCTTTTATAAACATCTCTATAATCATACCTATCAAATTCTAAATGAAGCTCCTCAACAACATGGTTAAGAGAATGAATGGAATCAGGTGGTAGAGTGTGACACCATTGACTAACTAGACCTTAAAGGGTGAGGTAGAAAACAATACAAGCCACATATTCGCAACCAATTTCATAATCTTCACAAAACTTAAGAAAAAGAGATGCATGCTCGAAAAAGGATGTATCAACCTCACCATCAAACTTGAGTTGAGACAAGTCACGGAGAGACTCATCGAGGATTGAAATTTCACCAAGGGATAGATTAGAAAAACACCCGAGGAGAATGATTTGAGGATGAGCCATTTACGATAAGAGATTCAAAATAGACTCAAAGGGCTCAACTTGTCATTTGGGCCTCCTTAGAGCGCCATTTTTTTGATGTTTCTTGAAATACATCAACCAATGGGGTCTCCCCGATGTGAAGTCCCAATTAGACTTCAAACCATATAGAATAGGAGCCCCATCCATGATATCAGCCTAACTTCCATGCATTCTTGTAGGTTTGTGTTGGCTACAAAACTTAGCACAAGAAATTTATGCACAGGTAATCATGAATCAACAAGTGAGTATGCTTGGTGAATGTTCGGTTGTATGCATGTCAATATTCTTCTTTTTTAGAGGGAAAGGAAAGCGAGCCTCTAGGAGAGAAGTAATAGTACCACCCTAATAGAGACACACACAAAAAATATATGTCTAACATCCAATAGAATATTCCACAAAGATGTGGTGGTCATTGCAACCATTATAAGAAAGAAAGATTTGTATAATATCTAATGGAATAGTCCACAAAGATGCGACAGTTATAGAAACCATTACAACACATTCTCAATATGATAAGTACTAAAATAATCAAAATATTTCAACTACTTTAGCACAGATGAAAGCAAACATGAATTACAAACTTCCATAGAATAGCCTTAGAAATATTCATAATTCATGCAAGAAGAACATGTTGGCCATGAGGCTTCTCATATTAAGTAAAAGTCCCATGACACACGTATATAATGAACACCACTAGCTCCAATAGTGGAGCATTAGAGCCACTCCTTTCTCCCCAAAAGAACTAGCTTGTCTCTCTAATGCCTTACAGGAGGAGTGAAGGTGAGAAATTCCTTTGCTCATACAATGAGGGTGTATATATAACCAATGGGGTGATGCTTCACCTCCTTGTGACTCTTTGACTACCGTCATGACTATTTGACATCCTATGAGTTTTTGACTTTACATGATTCTTGAGATTTTGTATGTGTCCTTCGGACTTCCACTTTACAATACATTTTGAATAGATAATTACATAATCCATAATAATGATGTTGCATATGTCGACTTATGACATGACATGACATGATGCTGTTGGCATGGACTGCATGATGACATGGAAATTCCAAGCCGTTCTTGTTGCTCCTTTCTATGTTTCTTCTTTAGTGTGCTCTTTTATCCTCCTCCATATTGATTAGAGGTGAGTAGTCTTCAATGATATCAAGGCTTGAGCTGTGGTCGCAAACTAATATGTCTTTGTTTTCTCTTGATTGACCAAATTGTATAATCAGCTACATAGATGTATTTTAGCATGCTTCCCTTCTCCATATCCTTTTTCATCATCCTATCATGGTATGATAGAGTACTTGCATCTCCAATTCATCCATGATGATATGAGAGCTGTCTAATAAAACCCTAGTCTAAAATGGTGCATGTTGATCGACTCATTGAGCAAGAACCGGGTGGTAGGCTGAGGGAAAGGCTGAGTGACTATGCAATTCCACAACTCAGGTAGTCATGGGTGGATCTTGAGCCATGAAACTACGTAATGTGCAGTTTAGGAGAGACTGGGTAGGAAAATTGCACAGTTTACTCAGTGAACTAGGCTGAGAGGTTGTGCACTGCTTCAGCCAACTACGCAGTTCTGGGAGGTAGAGCGGACCTTATGATTACACAATTTCATAGCTTAGGAGATCAAGGGTTGAACTTGAGCTCAGACACTATATATTGCGTAGTTGAGGCCAGGCTCTAGGGATGGATTATGCAATTTTGGGGTCCAAGGTCCGAGCTTGAGCACTGGAACTGTGTAGTGCATAGTCTTGGAAGGTAGGAACTACACATTGCACAATGTCAAGGGGAAGGGTTGCAACTTGAGGGTTGGAACTGCGTAATGCATAGTTGGGGAAGGTCAGATGAGGCTAAGTTGTTGGGGACATTTATGAAATTTGGATAAGTGTAGGATCAGTGAACTAAAGTGAATATTGATATGACTTGACTGTGATCAGACACTTAGAACACTTGATGATACAACAACATTGATCATCCATAACACATGAAAAACACATTTCCCTTAATGATGCAACTTTACAACGACTTACGATAAGTGTGACACTAAAGATACAATTTGCGACGACTGTGAAGACACTTGTGCGAGAGTGCTTAAATATTTGGGAATGAGTGCGATGAATGTTTACATGGTAAGATCAACTCATTCACACAAAGATAACCCCTTGAAACCACGAAAACAAGTTTTTATTCATGGTGCGACACTTAGCATGTGAAAAGACGACATTTTTATTTTCTTGCAAAAGGGAACAAAACACTTAAAGAAAACATATGGAATGGACCTCAATGCTTGCGATGATAATATGCAAGACGAAGGTAGGATCCATAATTTGGTGTAGGTCAAACTTTGGGAGGATGTTGTAGAAACATAAACAATAATCTTAATGAATTTGTAATATTCTTGTTATTTGATTCATATCTCACTAATTGGTAACATAGTGGGAACGATTCCTGGAAGGTTATTCACAAGAGGCAGAATGGATGGCAGCTTGACATGTACCCACATTTGACGATTATATGAAGAATTGAAAATCTAGGTGTGGAATGTGTATACTAAATTTTTATTCGCTTTTTTAATGGGGGAGCTTCGACCTGATGAAAGTCAAGAGCAAATACACTTCCCATCCAATATTCATGAGCTTGTAGAATTGACGGCCAGACTAGTCGATGACTCAAAGGATTTCATGGTATCTTATTTTAACATATGACTAAGAATTTCCATAAATTTGTTAGTAATCTCAATTTCTCGCTGATCAAGAGGAAGAAGGATGGTGGGGATTTTTCTTTAAGTGTTACTTGAAAGAGAAGTTTGAAGAAGGATGGTGGAGATTTTTCTTTATACTTAAAGTGTTACTTGAAAGAGAAGCCTGAATGTACATAGGAAGATGTAATGAATCAACTCATTGGGTTTCTTCATGTGACAACTATGGAATTAAATTGGGAGTTCATAAAGCATGATAGTGTGGTATTGTATCTCAAGATGTTTGCCTTCGAGGTTGCACGACGCCTCCGATTGATTTACCAAAATCGTTATTAACCAGGTGCCAATATGATTTGACTCACCTTCCCTTCACTCCATTTGAAATCGGATATCCCAGTGAATAGTATTGTATATTATGTCAAAATAATAAATATGGCCCACATTACTTGATTATCATAATAATTAATAATATGGAACACTCTACTATCATAGTTTTAGGGTGAGTGAAGAATCTTCATGAGGTATTCTCGTGGGTTTTTCTTTGTTGTATTTTCACTCCAAGCCTTTATTAAGGAGCCTCTTAGGAATATTCTGAGCTTTTTAGCAGTATTTTATTCTTCTACAAAGTGTAAATGCTTTTTCTACTTTGTCTTATTGTTTTGATTTCTGACATTGAAGCTCTATGATTTTTTTTAATAATATTAATATTTTTAAATTGGAATATATTACATTCTCATTTATAATGATTCTTGTGAAACTGTAATAGATAGAGAATACTTATATATTCCTTTTTAATTGTAAATATTCTATTTGAACTATCTGACAATGGTTTTGGAGTTTTGTCGAACCCATCTTCCCATCAAATATTTGGGGATTATTTTGGTTTTATATTAAAAAATAATTTCGTGGTAAGACTTATTAGAAAATTTGTCAAATAAGGTTTAAAATTGGACCTTTATAACCTTGAATTTTGTAGGTAGTTCGGTTCTCATTAAGATAATTTTACAAGCCATTACAGTATATCGTATAACGACAACCCCTCTTCCAGAAACCATTGGAGGTAAGCTTTGAACTTTATGGTATGATTTTTTATCAGAAGGATCCAAAAATGTAAAGCGATGATTGTTACTTAGTTGGGAGAAGCTTATTTGACCCAAAGGTTCTCAGGTCTAGGCTTAGGAGACCCAAATATTATGAAGACAACTTTTGGTGCTAAAATATGATGGTAGAGGATAAAACGAGGAGACCAACTTTGGATACAAATATGGCTACGAAAACATGCTTCATCATATAAATAGGAAGATAAATATGCCTTTTCGGATATTAAATCAAGCCATCAAGTCTATTTTTGGTATGAATCTTGCGAACAAATGTTAATATTGAATGATAACACTACGCTTAAGGAGATCCAAGTCCGGTAAATATCAAAATTTACAAAATACTCGAAAGAAGACATTGGTATTTCTCTTTGGAGATCTTGGAAACAAAAGAAAGATTGCTCCAAATTTTTACAAAATATTCCATGGGAAATATTGGGTAAGGAATTGAAACAAAGGAGAAATTGACACTCCATTGAGATTGTTATATTGAGATGGGGAACACACTCTAGTGGTTCCTTTACATTTGAGGATGTTGATTTGATTGTTGCGAGCCATATGCATTTGGAAAATGAGAAATTGTGGAAATAGATTTGGACAAAAGTCGGATGGCCAAAAAATTGTCCTCCTTATGGTTAATTGCCTGGAATAATTTCTTGACTTGGGAAATAATTTGTAAAAAGGGTGTGGAAGGGACATCTATTTGTGACCCATGTTTCAAAAAGAAGGAATTAGGGAAGCATTTATTATTTCATGCAATTTTGTAATAGAAGTGTGGAAACTCTTTTCTAATATTTTTTTCAACTATCAGGTACGGTCTGGTGTCACTCAAACCACAATGAATCATTGCTTCCCAAAGAATTTTAAGAATACAATCATTCATAAATCTTGGAATATCACGTTTGGATTTATTTTATGGAATTTTTGGAAGGAACACAATTACAATTTTTTTAGAGATAAAGAGAGAAATCCACATTCGGTTTGAGATTAAGTCTTTTCAAACCTTCAAGAAATTCTTTTAATTACATCCTCGACATCACAAGATTGGGACATTGATGAATTAGAGGCTCCAATACTTAGAACTATTAATATGGATAGGAGAATTATATAGACAATTCCTACAAATACTTAGACCAAACAATATGTTATTACTTCTCGTGATAGTCCTCCTTCTATGCATTTTATACAACTGAATTTCGATGGGGCTTCAAAGGGAAATTTGGGCAAAGTAGGAATTGGAGATATTTTGTGAGATGACAAATTCAATCCCATAAGAATATAAGCAATGGATTGTGGTTTGGCAAGTAAAAATTATGCAAATTTTATGGCTCTAGAAAAAGGACACCATATAGCTCTGCAAGAAGGATATAAATTATTACGGAATGTTGGAGATTCTTTGTTGGTTATTAATTTTGTTCAAAAACTTATCAATGGACAAGCAATTTGAAAAATGATTCATAGTTGGCTATTAGAAGGATTGGTGAATAATATCGCCTACCTTATCAAATATTTTCAATACATTATAGTGCAACACACCAAATGGGATGGAAAAAGAGTGGCAGACCATCTTGCGAATATTGGATGTGATTCCCTAAAAATTGATATATATATATATATATATATATATATATATATATATATATATATATATATATATATTATATATATATATATATATAATATATATATTATAATACACACACACCCACCTTATCAAATATTTTCAATACATTATAGTGCAACAACACCAAAATAGGATAGAAAAAAGAGTGGCAAACCATCTTTGCAAAATATTGATGTTATTCCTAAAATAATATATATATATATATATATATACCTTTTCTTTTATATAATAAGGAGGAGGACAAACAAAGGCTTAATGTCTTATTTGTAGAAGATAACATGCATTTTCATGATGTATCCTTGATGGGAGTGTACAAACATTTTGGTCCCTACCTTATTATGGGTGGCGACCACTATACTTGTATAGTAGTGAACACATGCATGTCCATCTCAACGCGACTTGTGTTGATCTATATTAGATGGAAGACGGGCCAATTATATGTGTATTTGGAATGTTGTGATTGGAGGATATTTGCCTCTTCTTCTCCAACATTGGAATGGGGGTTTTATTATAATAGGTATTTAATTCATGGTAGGATGAATCAAAAGCCAAATGATGAGTCATGACTCCTCGGTGGGCGTGAATGTGTGTAGTTTAATAGTCCATGGTTGAAAGGCATGCAGATCTGCCGGCTATCCTTTATAACAGGGAAGGTGGCATGCAAAAGGATTAAGGTGGGATTGAAATTACTATTGTATTTTCATTATAAATGTGTGGAGGTGGTGGCTATTAGTGGGAACTCCAATTTCATTTTTCATACTTTCCCCTCTGTTTATGGTAGCCATGAACAAGTCATAATTGGGATGTTGGGAGCAGGTAATGGATCACCGAGTTATTTTTGAATCTGCAAGCATTAACGGTCAGAGGTATTACGAGAGGATTTTTTTTATTAATGTGTTTTACAAGTATACCACTTGTCCTTTCCTAGGCTTACAACAACATGGCAACATATTTCTCAATTTGTGTCACTCCTTGTCATACCTGTTTTATAAATGAAATAGATGGGTATATGTATGGCAAGGGTACGTTGTCTTTGAAGGTGATTGTGAGGAAAAATGTTTATTTGAAGACTTTTCTCCCTCTGTAATTGTCTACATTTGTGGTTGAGGTTGTATGTTTTTGAATTGAAGTAAGTTCGGGAGCCCTCTTCCTTTGGAGAGGCAGTGCCTTGGTGCATCTAATACTCCTCCTTATAGAACCTTTGAAGATGAAGAATGTCAATGTTTTTCATATTATTTTTCATAACAATGATACAGGTCCAGTATTTGAGCTAGTCATTTTCCCCCTTACTTTGGCACTTCAAGGGACTGATTCTCCAGGTATCTCCTTTAATTGTCTAATCTTGGTCTATGGAGTCTAATATTTGGGTAGTTGGAATTGGGGTTGTTGATGTATAATTCTCTACTTTTCAGTCCCTTCTGGCCATATACTGTAACTAATGAGAAATATTCTTCTTTTGATATACTCTATCATTCGCAAAATAGTCAATTTTGTTCTCCTTTTATGTCTTATGGTTGTTATGGATCCTCAATTTATTGCTACGACCTGAGTCTATTGCCAATAACTTGATAAAGGAACTCTAATCCTATATTATCATATTGTTCTACATTTGGTTTTGAATTTCAGCATAACCATTTATGGAACACCATAGTCTTAAACTTTCAATTGTCCTTTTGCTCTGGATCTTGCTCTAAACTAGGTTGTGGGTATATATATTATAGAATGTTATTTTAGGTTTGTGACCCAGGTTTCTAGGAATTGTCTGGTTTCATATCCTATTGGTCCAATTATAAGGGTATTCATACTCTCCTTTTCCCCAATGCCTCCAAGATAAAGAATTATGAGTCGAAGAGGAGGGTCCAATGGTTCAATTTCTCAATGATAAGGATTATTTCAATGGAATTATGTTGCAAATTATTTTGATTCAGTGCCTCAAGAGGTTCGCAAGGAAATCCAATACCTTGAGCCCAAATAATTCAGTGACATATCACATTCTTTTTAGTCATAAACAGTGGTCGAAGACCTTACATGGATTCCTGACCCAAGGAATTTTCAGAAGAGGTAGATGTACTTCTTACACTCTTTAGCAATACATCAATAGATGGAAACACTTTTTCACTTGGTCTTGTGTGGAAAACAAGTGGATAGCTTGACAATATTTGTAGGTAAGGAAGATATAGAGGGAATGCTATAAAATGTTTGTTTAAATCTTGATGATATATTAGCTCGTGTGTGCAAGGTGGGAAAATATGTTCTTTCAGATTCAAAGACTGAGGAACCTTTAGATCCTCCTGTAGCCATCAATACTCAACCCACTATGATTTCTCCATCATCTACTATGTCTCCTCTTTCTCCAATTTTCATTTCTGACTTACGTGGTTTCCCAATGCATATTTCAGTCCCTTTATTTTTTATATCCTCTTGGAATGTGTGACTACAATAGTGTGGTAACGCTACACAACAAGAAGTGGAAATTTGATGATTATAGAACCATGGTTTGATAAGAAGGAGATGACATTTTGTGATAGTCTTTTTTAATATGGACCTTGCATGAAAGTCTTTTTTCAATATGGTGTTTGCGTGATGGCCTTCTCTCTTCTAATGTTTTTTCCTTGATTCTTGGCTAGTAAGACTTTATATTGATGTGTTATCTAGTGTTGAATAGTGCTATTGTTTCTATGTTTGATGGTGAATCTTTCATGTTATGGTTATATAAGGGCTTAATGTCCTTGGTTTTATTGATGAGATTTATAGTATCTTGGAACTATGGTTTTCATAACCAACTTTCTGGTTCTTTTGTTATCCATGTAATCATGATTATCTTTTAATAGAATTTTTTGTGCTAATTCAAAAAAAAAATAAAAAATCTAAATTTACAAAGTTTCAAAAATATGTGTAAGTAATATATATGTGTGTGGGGGGTGGGGGATGGGGGGTGCTATATTTTATTTTCATTTTCAAATATATGTTAAACATAATATTAAAATATCTTATTAATAATTACATCGTAAGGCATTCCCTTTGAGAAGGACTTCCCTCATGCCCTCCTATCATCACCCTGCATTGTTAGGTTATATGTTAGATGATTGGAGGATGCTCAACCATTGGATCATCACGAGCAAAAGTAGTTGGAAGGTAGAGAAGGTTATAGCTGAGAATGAGGTGCAATGATTTACTTTTCCCTTATACATTCAATCATAAACGTCTAGTTAAACGCAACAAACACAATCCAAAACATAACATGTTTAGAATATGTTTATAATGATTACCATTGTGCTTGATAGATAAATGTTCATTTTTATAATGGTCGAAATCATTTCTTTCTACACTTTTCCACTATAATTGGAATGCATTTAAATAGGTTGCCACATCATTATCATAACCTTAATTCAATTCAATAATATTTTGACTATGTCATGCAAATACAACTAATCAACGCACAACCCTTCAGTATTATACACGATTCAGAGGCAAAGGAATTGTTCATTTAAACCATGTTAAAAATAGTCATCATTTCATTAATGTTAACCAAGATTTTATTATTCACATTTTGTATATGAAATTAGACACTCTTATGTTTTATATGGTGCTTTTTTTCTACACCTCGATTCTTAGTTCTTTAGGCTCCTTAGCATTCACAAGTGTTAACATATTCCTGATTCAATTTTCTGTTGTCCTAAATTTGAACAAATGCGCTGAAAAATGATTTCCTAAAACAACTTGGATAAGGATGGATTCGTACAGTTACATACCATATGTATATATCTACAGAGGTTTGTGCCTTTTTATGTGCTAGAATATTGTTTTATTCCAACTATTACCATTCTCACCGACTTCTTTTTCTACAGATTGTGGATATGAATTGGAACTTAAATGCATTGATGTAATCTAATGTAGATAATGTGGATATCGAATCTTATACGAGAAGCACACTAAAAAACGTAATTTTAGTTACATTCAAGTTCATATTTAATTAGATAACAACATTATTTTCTAAAAAAGAAATAAACCAAGCCTAAAGGGTTGAGGATGCGTAAATTCCATTGTGGTTGTATGATTAGTCTATTGGTTTTTTGCATTTGTTCAGTTCAAAGCTCGTGGAACATGATACTCAACAAAAACTCAAGAAGTCGGGGCTTACTCGAAACAATATTTATTAAGATGACCAACAAATGTGAAAGCTTTTCTATAGACTCTGTCAGATAGTAAAGGCTTTGTAGTATTTGAGGTTTTTTAATCATTCACGACTAGTATTTCTAATAGTCAGTTGAAAAATTATATATTGATTTGAAAAGTAACCACAATGTAAAAGATGTCTGGAAATTCCTATTGTTGCGATTTTTAATCAAATTTAGTATCTTCTCCCTTGTGCATACATAATATGACATTGATCTGGAAAGTTAGTGTACCCTTTACATGAAAACTGATGTTGTAAGATAAATAGTTGTAGAGATCAGAAGATTCTTTAGGATGCTCTGAGTCATTCAATCTTATAATAGATTCATATATATATATATATATATAATATATATATATATATATATATATATATATAATATATATATATATATATATATTAATATATTATATAATATATATATATTATATATATATATATAATATATATATATATATATATTATTTATTTATTTATTTATTTATTTAGGAAAATGACATCCTCATCAGCTCAAAGGAGAAAGATAGTTTGGTTAAAGACATGACCTAATTCACAGACCTATTTGCCCAGGTAATGCACACCAGAAATAGGCAAGAAGAGTTATAACGTTCTCCATGAAATAGCCAAGGGTGTTAGTCCCTAGGTTAACTCACTGTTTTTCCTAAAGGGTGGCGTTACACAAGATTTTTGAGATTCTGGAGGTCAAAGACAGTTTGGCTAACTAACACTCTACTTTTCACTCAAATGTTAGCCCGAAAAGTAGGAAACATCTACCTCCAACCTAACTAAGGATATTTCCATTCATAACTGAGGCTCATGATTAGGGAAAGAGAAATAAAGCGAGGAAACATCCTAGTTTTTTCCTCAATGGAACTCATGATATAATTGGTCAGGATAAGCCTCTCACCATCTATATATTGGAGGCTTGGGCATTGTGATGGAAGTTGAATGGTTGTAAAATGACTGTTGAAAGTTTGTATGAGATATAGTTGTTATGCTACCAAGAGGTTGAGAGAGAGAGGAGCTTGAGGACTAGAGGAAGCTTGATCTAGCCAAGATGGTTGTGATCATTCTTCTTCAATCTAATAATAGAGATTTGTTGATGTGTTGTCTACTTGATGGTGTTGATGTAGTATTTATATACATGTTGATTCGATACCATAATTTATAAGTAGATTAGATGCATGTTGTATTATATCTTTATGTATGAATGCTTTAATTTCGAGAGTTTATATGTTTTAGGATTACTCTCTGTCTTGTTTATGTGCAGGTGCTGATCTAGGAGCTAGCAGAAGGTCTTCCACTTTGCTATATTGTGTTCTCCAGCAGTGTTGAACTAAGGACTGAGCTAATCTCTCTTCTTCACTTTGATTATTATGCATTGATATGGATATATGTATGCTTCTTTGTGATAACTACAATTAATCTAAAATGATCTGCCTTGGATCCTGGGAAGATCCTTGAGGGTATTCCAGGCACAACCACCTATGCATTAATCCTTATAACAGAATTGACAACTCTGCTGGGCACTATACTCAGTTCCCTGTTTTTACCTCCCAAGTTCCTGGACCTTTCTTTCTTTCTTGGCCTTCATGTTCTTCTTGGTTCCCATTCTGACCACTCATAACACTTCAAAACATTCTTTACTATGCTCAGCCTTTGATCAGACACTAAATGACTTTGTTTACAACATGTGCTCCAAAAGCGCACCCTAGTTGTGCAAACTAGTGAGTTATAACGTTGCTTGGGCTTGCAAATAGAGCATTAGTCCTACCATTAACACTCTGTAGCCTCTCTTGACAGGTGTTAGCGAGTCATTATCTTGATAAACAACCTACTCTATGAATTCCTGGGTTGGGAAGTTGCTTATAGTCTGTTTCAAGGATCTGCAAATGTGAACTGCACTTGGTTTCCTGTTTCCTGATCAATTTTTATTTTTAGATAAATAGCTTAAGTGCATTTGTTTTTTGAAAAGAAAAATGAAGAATTTTTTTTTATTATTTTTCTTTTTTAGTTTGTTAGATTCTATATTTGTTTATTTGGTTAGTTGTTAGAGAGAATTTCATGTCTATGAGTTGTGCATGTGTTTACTGCATTGGATGTGTGGTGTTGAATTGATGTATAAATGATTCTCTCCTTGTAGAAATAACTTGTTCATCAAATTGAAATTATAAAGGATATTTTCTGCATGGTTTGCGTTAGAGTCTCACAAAACTCCATACATCAAAACCCCTTGTGAAGACATTAATAAAGTACATTTAAAATCAATCAAAAACTATTTTTCAGCATACACACATATTAGTCTAGGCTAGGATCTTGGGCTAGGCAGTGGTGAGTTAACTTCCCAAGATCGCAAAACTGAGACTAGTGTTGTTAAAGAGAGTAAAATCCTACTGCACTCATATTATTGGGGGTCTCTCCAGTCAAAGCGTAGTTAAATACGAGAAAACATTGGAATGTGAGAGAAGGTAACCTACCTTTGATTTCATATCCATTGGGTATTATGTGTATTCGGAATCCCTTCGAGGATATCAGATTTGAGTCAGGGATATCAGAGCTGAGTCGGGGACTCAGGTATCCTGCCCACACAGCGTACTGTCTACGACCATGTCCCCCCCGGTAGTGTCTGTGATTTGAGGTAACCATAGAGGCCAGACTCTTTTAGGGATGAACATAATGTGACTGGGACAGGCTTCCCTGGTACCTAAATAGACAAACCTACTTGGTCTTTGGTTTTTGGGGGGGTGATTGCCTTCATGAGAGTATGTGGCCCCTTAATCTGAGGTTCAGGTGAAGCTCAAGAGTAATCAGAACTATACATTTGGCCAACTCTCTCTTTTAGCCATTGCGATACTAGGTTTCATTTCCAACAAATGGTGGTTATCAGACAAAGTCATATCCCCTGACTGCTTTTAGAGTATTTTTTATTTTTTAGGTGCTGGTTTGTTATCACTAATATTATAATAAAATATCACTATATTTTTTTTTGATAAAATATTTCAGTCACCATGGCTACATATGACCCTCATCGTCAATCTATGAGACAATAAGGTCTTCCTCCACTGACTCTTGAGGATCAGCTAAGCCTTGGTGACCCTGATGCTCCCTCTTCAGGAAATCAGTCTCCAGTTTATAACATTAAATCACACAACACCTCCCACGACACTATACTACCTGGGGATGTTTTCATTTAAGGAGTTGTACCTTCTTATAATCCTCCCCTCACCAATCCTCTAGGACTAATGTTTATTCTGGTAGCACTTGTACCTACCATGTCTTCAACAATACCAACATCCAACATCCAACATCCCCTATGAAAATAAGGGTTTGTGGTCTTTTGTGGACAACTTTGGTCCACCATCACTTCCCCTGCCAATAGTTAGCAACACACAATTGATTGGTTATCTTGCTATCAAGACTATGCCAAGTCCAAGCAACAAAGTTACACCTACTATGAGTGGAACCCAGTACATGCCAGTTTTTTCCCCTTATGCGCCTGCTCATGGACCTTCGATTATTGCTCCAAATAGAGTTGTTAACATAGGTCCCTTCAGTAATCCTTTTGGTTTGAATCCTCTGTTAAGTTCAAACCCCTAGGCTCGAATGCTAGGGGAAAATGTTCCCAACATGCACGTACTAGTCGAGGGCATCACTATTCCCCCTCCACCTATAGGACACGTTGGACCATCATTAATTGATTTAACTCCCCCAATTGGACACTATTATAGTGTCATTCATGTACCTACAAGAAATTATATTGAAAGTGGAACCGCTCAACTAGGTCCTACTCCATCTATCTGGGCACCCCCTCCTCAACCTCAATTGAGTCAAGGGGGGACTTTTTATCAAGGGGCAACTAGTCTTTTTCCCCCAGCCTAATGTCCCTTATGGATAGTTGTCATATATGAATGTTTCATCGCAAAAAGGAGGCTATTATTCAATAAATCCTATGTATCATATTGGTAACAATATGATGGGCAGACCCCAGGGTCCTTCAAGTCATTCTTCATCACCCTGGTCAGACTAGGGGAACCAAACACTTATCCTTTTTTGGTAACACTCGATATCCCCAATCTGTATAAACTGACTAATGACCCCATCTATCATAACTTACATTAGCCCCCAATCCTGCACAAAATACATACCAACATCTTGAGGTTCGAAGGGAAGCAAGGGGATGATCTAGGTACACATGTCACCACCTACCATCTATGCTATGTATCGAACTCCATGGTGGATGATAGTACCTGACTCTGTATCTTCCCCTGAACCCTTACTGACAATGCCACGAAGTGGTACATTGAGTTACCACTTGTGTTAGTTAATACCTTTGGCACCCTTGCAATGGAATTTTTTAAGCACTTTCAGTTTTGCATCCACTATGAAACTGGGACAAAACTTCTTAAAACCTCGTGCCAAGACACCTCCACTGACATCTCTAATCATATTCATGAATGGAGACGTAGGCATAGGCTAGTCAAGCCCCCCATTACATATTACCTATCAGCAAATTGGTTCTACAAATCACTTCTTCCCCAAATTTCCAAGGAAGTTTCCTTAGGTGGTATGGTCACTAAAGACCAATCCATTTGGCATGCCCATTACTTATATTTGATTTATTCGCAGTCTGGCACACTATATGATGTAATCTCCAATGCCCCTTGAAATTACTATGCTCTCGTTACTCAGCAATCCGACGTGCACACTGATGTTCTCATTGGTGATACCTCTAGGGATGCTATAAAACGACTTAGCGAGCACATAACCCAGTTTTCTGTTGATGCCTCTAATTCTACCCAATTGGCTTTTGTTCCAACTGCTACGATCAACTTTGTGCAGTCTACACAAAAACCCACCAACAAGAACAATAAAAAGACCTCTCCTTTTGAAGAGAAGCTCGCCACGCAATCCAATCCCAAACATAAATCTATTGCAAAATATGATAGTGGAAAGGACAAAGTTGTCAATTTCCTTTGCAAAATATGTGCGAAAGACCATATGACACGTCGATGTCTACATCTCCAAGAATGCACAAATATTCTTTCTCAAAAGGACACTGGCAGGACCGTTGTGGTCCTACATAACCCCTTCCTTGCTCAGCAACAACAACAACTTATTTCAAACCCACATCAACCCCTACAAGGAGGAAATGGCATTTCAAACCATCCTTCCTCTAGTTAGGGATCATCGACCATTTACACCTTTGAAACAATTGATCTTCAAACGTGAGCCAAAACTTTTAGAGCTCTAGTTGCTATCGCTCAGGACACTGCCTTGAGTTCAAACCCACCGTTGCTTAATGATCTTCATATTGAAAGGCCTATTGCTAATCTTTTGATTCTCCCCCCTAAAGGGGCACTTCATCGCATAACACATAATACTTCTGCACATGCTGCCCAAAACTACAGTTTTGTAGAAGATTTGGTGCAAGCATCACCAGCTATGTTTGCACTCGAATTATTGCAAACTTTTCCAACACAAAAAAAAACTTTTCTTTCAGCCATTGGTGGGGTTGACCCTCACGATTCCATGCTAGCAATATTCTACAAGGAGAAATGTAAGCCTCGCCTTTCCCACCAACGTGCATTTTAGGTGTAGGTTATTTTGAAAGGAAGTGTTGTCCACAAAACGGTCATTGATGAACGCACTTTGACCTTCATCATGTCAAATTACCTTAAATTATTTGATGGCCACACATTCATCCCAAAAGGATACCTTGCCAGCTACCCCATCACTCTTAGTGGGAAAACAAGAACAGTGGACATTGAAGTCGTACATCATCATCTTGACTATAATTGATCTTATGCCATGAATTCTATTGTGTCTTTGGTATTCCACTTCATCCTCTTTCCGTTGGATGGGAGAATAGTGACAGTGGACCAATTGTCCTTCTACACCCTAGATTACTCCCCATTGCCTAGCAGTATTGTACCCTTAGTGGGTGGCGTACCTGACTCTTACGTTAGTGTTATACTGGTGTTTTGAAGGGTTCCACCGTGATATGTTTCTTTCCTCTCCGATTGTCAGAGGTTCCACAAATGGTTTCTATGGTCTCCACTATTCCTCATGACCCAACCGATCCCTAGATCCTCCTGACCCCTTTTGACATTGAATCTTATGGAGAACAAATTCCACTGTCATTAGTCAAATTGGCTTACCAAGCCATTCACTTTGGTTACGACCAATGGTACCATCTCCCCTCCCATAACAATTCCCTCGAATGATCTCCTCAATGAAGTCCTACCTACAGACAAACTATTCGAGAGATCTTGTCTTTAGAGGAGCGACCTTGGGAAATATCTCACCATCGCACTTTGATATATGATTTGGATGCGACATCTATAAAAATACTGACTTTTGAACCACTTGAGATTATTCCCTTGATTTATACGACTATGCAAATGGTGGATTCAGAAGGGAACTTGGGAAATATTGCAGAAACTATGCTCATTCATATCTTAGTTAAAACAGGTATTGTGGAAAACATTCAGATTGGATCTAATTGCGATCCCAAGGAAATTGCAGGATTCACTTGCCCTTTTAAGGAATTCACGATGTTTTCTGTTGGTCTTATGAGGAAATTCTTGACATAGACCCTTCTATTGATATGCATGAGATCAAGAATTACCGAGCATTCTTTTTATGGTATTTTTCTTGCTTGTTAATTTGAAAAACCTAGAGTCTACTTCTTTGGGCTCGTTAAACTACTACAAAGAAGATATGAGCATGTTTGTTTTTGGGAATTTTTCTAGCTCTTAAAAAGAAAAATCTTTGATTTATCTTCTTCGGACTTGTAAAACATCTACAGAGAAGACTTGAGTAGTTTTTTTTATCTCCTTTTCCCCGCTCATTAAACTAGAAAAGACATATTGAGTTTCCTTCATTTGACTCATTAAAATTTTATGAAGACGTATTGAGCTTTCTTCATTTGACTTGTTAAAATTTTAGGAAGATCTATTAAGTTTTTTTTTAGTGTGAATCATTGAAATTTCATGAAGATATCGAGTTTACTTTGTCCCCTCATACTCATAACAAAATGAAGCAAAAGTGTATTAAGCATAGGTTTATCACTTTATCTGGACTTAGTAAAATAAATTACGGAAAATGAACTATGTCGAGTATACTATTAAACCTTTGCAACACTCGATTATCAACCATGACAAAGGGAGCCCCCTAGAGTTTGTCTTTAAGATATTTTCATACTCTAAATATGAAAAGACCACTGAGTCTACCCATCTGGACTCGTAAAACTTAATCAGATGGCGAAAAATTAGAGAACACGGTGATTTGATATCTATATTTAGAAGGATTTTTTGGCAAAGGGAACTCCCTTAGCAACCTTATTTTTTCAACCTCTCAGATGAACCTTATCATCCTATGAGCTTAACCTATATACTCTAATGTTCCTACATCCCTGTATCCTAACACTCTTTGGTACTCATGAGTCTATGATGCATGGTAAACCTTTGTGTTGTGCCTTATATTGTTCAAGGGATCCACCTATCCTCTGCTTCCTGTATCAACCATTGATCATATACTTCTATCATGCCCTCCGTCTGTTTAACCCATTTCCCAAAATTTATCTCCAAAACAAATCATTCTTGTCTTGTTTCGTGTCACCTGATGTAAGACAACTTATTTCCTACCTTTTGACAGGTCTCTTCCTATCGACTTCAACACTCTATATATGAAGTAGATCCAAAAACATATTAGTACCCTTGACCTTGTAGTCATTAGTGGAAATCTACCTTGTGTTTGATTAGGGTTTTCATCATTGTCTCTGAGTTGAATAATTCTATGAGTGTTTGACGACAACATCATTCTTCACACTCGCTAGATTGTAATATGCATCTTGGAGACCATCATCATTATCGATGGCCATCCTCACATTACTTAACAATTTTCATTATTGATTGGTAATTAGATGATTTATCATATGTTCGACATCAACTCCTTTATTCAGATGTGCATAAATATGTTGTTAAGATAAAGTGGTGACCAAGACCTTAGCTAGAGGCTTGCATCACTCAACCTTGTTTCCTCTCCGAAATTGCGTATGTTATTTTCAGAGACAACTCGTCAGAATGATCATATTATGACATAGTTCCACATTGCGCTTATCAATGGACAAGCTAGTCATACCTCTTTTGAGAAATCACTTTGACATAACTATTGAGCATGGGAATGCCCGACTCAGGACATGATTTTATATTTTTGACATATGTGATTTGTTTCAAATTTCCCATAGTCTTAAAGCTCTAATCCTTTCTCTCCTTTTCCAAATAAAATTTATAAACTATTTTTGCCATCATCTTCATCTCTAACCTCACACTTTAGGGGGCATCTATTATATAGGAAAATGACCTCCTCATCAGATCAAAGGAGAAATACAGTCTTCTTAAAGACATGACCTAATTCATAGGCCTATTTGCTAAGGTAACACACCCCAGAAACAAGAAAGAAGAGTTATAACGCTCTCCATGCACTAGCCAAGGGTGTTAGTCCCTAGGTTAATTCATTGTTTTGCCTAAAGGGTAGTGTTACCCAAGATTTGGGAGATTCCGGAGGTCAAAGAGCGGGTTGACTGACTGTCACTCTACTTTTCACTCAAATGTCAGCCTGAAAAGTAGGAAACATCTACCTCCAACCTAAATAAGGATATTTCCATTCCTAATGGAGACTCATGAAAAGGGAAAGAGAAATAAAGTGAGGAAACATCCTAGCTTTTGCCTCAATGGAACTCATGAGACAATTGACAAGTATAAGCCTCTCATCATCTATATATTGGAGGCTTGCTAATTGTGATGAAGGTCAAATGGTTGTCAAATGTTTCTCGAAAATTTGTATGAGATATAGTTGTTATGCTACCAAGAGGTTTAGAGAGAGAGAGAGAGTAGATTGAGGACTAGAGGAAACTGGATCCAACCAAGATGGTTGTAATCATTCTTCTTCACTCTAACAATATAGATTTGCTGCTATGTTGTCTACTTGATGGTGGTAATGTAGTATTTATATACATGTTGATTAAATACCATAATTTATAAGTATCTTAGATGCATGTCATCTTATATATTTATGTATGAATGCTTTAATTTCTAGAGTTTATATGTTGTAGGATTACTCTTCGTCTTGTTTATGTGCAAGTGTTGATCTAGGTGCTTGTAGAAGGGTCTTCCATTTTGATACATTGTGTTCTCCAGTAGGGATGCACCAAGGACTAAGGTAATCTCTCTTATTCACTTTGATTATTATGCATTGATATGGATATATGTATGCTTATTTGTGACACTTGTAGTTAATCTGAAACAATCTTCCTTGGATCACGGGAAGATCCTTGAGGGTATTCCAGCCACAACCACTTATGCATTAATCCCTATATGTGTGTGTGTGTGTGTGTGTGTGTGTGTGTGTGTGTGTGTGTGTGTGTGTGTGTGTGTGTGTGTGTGTGTGTATGTATATATATGTATATATATGTGTGTGTGTGTGTGCGTGCGTGTGTGTGTGTGTGCGTGCATATATATATATATCTATATATATGTGTGTGTGTGCACGTGTGCATAAATGCTACTTCATCAATAATTTAAGAGGAGCAGTAGGTCATCATAATATTTTCATGAAGCCTCTCACAAAAATTGAAATTATTTATTTTCTTAACTGATATGTTTTTGTGAAGTTGTTATTGAAAGGAGATATAGGGATATAATTTAAGTTGTTATTAAAAGGAGAAATAGGGATCTAATTTAAAGTGTTACTAGTTTTGGAATAAATATAATGTGCTATTTAATATAAATAATTTTATATATTTACACTGTAAAGCATTCCCTTTGAGAATAACTTCCCTCCTGCCTTCATGTCATCACTTTGTGCTGTTGGATTATATGTTAGATCATTGGAAGATGTTTGGTTGTTGGATCATCAAAGGTGAAGGTACTAGGAAGGTGGAGAAGGTTGGATATGTTTGGAATGTATTTTGTTAGAGGTAACGCTACCAAAGTAGTTATAAAGACGCCCTTAGGAATTGGTTATTCCTACCTTTTTTTGAGGTAGAAAACAAGGTTGTGTTCTGCTCACTCAATGTTTATCCACAATGGATGACATTGCTTTTTCTTCTGCAATTTTTCCTCCTCGTGCTTCACCCTCAAAAGTCCCCCAAGTAGTGGATTCCAACTCATCTCATTTCCAAATTCGCGACTTGATATATTCTATGGGTAAGCCCTTTCTCTTGAAATTTGTTTCTCTCCTCAACATTCCATACATTATCACCACCTACTATGGAGGTTACATTCTTTATGTAGAGGAGATCACTTACTATATTGAAAATTTGACAAAGAAGCCCCCTCACTCAGAATAATTTTTTCTCCTTCTTAGGCATCTCGCCTCATACCACATATTCACCGAGAGCAATGATGTTGGTGGAGACTTAAATAAATACAAATATGGTCTCACCAACTTGTTTAGACTGCTGGTGTAGAAATAAAATCATGAATATTATGCACCTCTGTTACTTATAATTGCTAGACATGACATGTTTACTAGATGGGATCACCTTCATGAATCTGTGATTGAAGGCTGTAATGTCTTCCACAGAGCTTTCAACATGGGAACTTGGGGACATATGCAAAGCCACCCCAAAACAAGTGACATGTTTAACAAGGGTATGGAAACTGCCACTCAATTGGTCATGGATTTTGCTGTCGAGATTTACTATGATGGGTTTAAGAACATAAATACTTTGGTAGATGTGGGAGGGAACATGTGATGCCTTATCTATGATTTTCAACCAACACTTTCACATTCACTCGATCAATCTTCATCTCCCACATGCAATTATCAGTTCCCCTACATTACCAGGTAATCTCTACATATCCTGGTTGCTAAATTCGTTTGTCATAAGCATGGTTAACTATATAGAGGATCACTTGAAGTCGATGAAATTATCAGTATTGGGTGTTTGAATTGTAGGAATGGAGCACATGGGTGGGAATATGTTTGACCATACACCTTCGGCCAATGTTGTGTTGATGAAGGTACTCCCTCTCCATTTCCTTCACTTCATTTGAGCAATGAATACTAAGTTACTAAGATGAATCTATGAAAAGGAGAGGTTATTCTAGAAGAACAAGAGAGATCCTAATATAACTTAAGAGGAGCTTGAGTAGAAATGATATATTTTCATCTTTTCATTTCATTTAACAATTCATGTTCTAGAATCAAAACTTTAATTCTCCTATAGGAACAAGTTTCACTAATCATAAGCTAGCTACCTTCTAGCAATAAGATCTCAGATATGCCTTTCAAGGGCTTCATTCTGTTCCTACAAATCAATATCTTGAGCTATGAAAACCCAAGATTGCTCTAATTAAGTAGCAAAGTCAGAGTTACGAAGTATGAAATCGAATAATGAATGAGAAAAACTTCTTTCATTATCTAGAGAATTATTGAGGCTAACTTGACTCATATAATGTATGGTTAGGTGGGAAGGAAAAGTTGCATAACTAGAGAATAATTAATTAAATCCCTTGGGTTCGATCTATAGTATGGTCGCTGAAAATAAGTTGACGGTTGAAGTTTTTTTATGCTTCCTTGAAAACTCCCATGAATCGCATAAGGAAAGAGAGATAATTGGAAATTTCCCAATGCTTAATTCCCTTAGAGTACTAGCTATATTTAGATACAATAAACTAGTATGCTAAAAATAAAAATCATGGAAACTACATTCAACATGAAAACTAATTAAAAAACAAAAATATGTACAACATGTATAGTATATGAAAGTAACAAATTATAAATTTAATATTAAAATAAAATAGGAAAAAAATTTGTAGGAACATTTATAATAATACTCCATCAGCCATGAGACCATACAAGTGTGTCATGAATTGACATAAATTAGCCACATATTATAGTACAAAATATTATCAAATCTTCTCAGAACATGAAATATGAGTAAAATGTTTAGAGAAGTATGCCAAAAAAATGAGGGCTTCCAAATGTTGATTTCATTAAAAATGAACAAGTATGATTCACTGTTTTGGATGACGACGCAATTGATGAAAAATACGTAGAAAATGATGTATATTGGGATGCAGACTGAGTTACTGACACGACTCTATGAAAATGAGAGGTTATTCTAGAAGAACCATTGATGTCCTAATAGAACTTAAGAGGATCTTGAGAAGAAAGGTTATATTTTCATCTTTGCATTTCATCTAACAATTTATATTCTACACTCAAACCTTGAACTCTCCTAGAGGAATGGGGTTCACTGGTCATAATCCAATTACCTTTTAGCAAAAGAGATATCGAAGATGCCCTTGAAGGGCTTCTCTCCATTCCTACAAATCAATTTCTTGAGCTATGACAACCCAAGATTGCTCCAATTCAGTGGTAGGGCTGTACTTATCAAGTATGAAATTGAACGATGAATGGGAGATATTTCTTTGGTTATCTAGAGGATTATTGAGGCTGAGATGACTAATAGAATGTATGGATAAGTGGTCAGGAATAGTTTTAAAACCAGAGATTAATTAATTGAATCCCTTGGGTTCGAATCCCTTGTATGGTCATCGAAATGATGTTGATAGGTGAATTTTTTTTTATGCTTCCCTGAAAACTCCCATTGATCACATGGGGAGAGTTTGATAACAAGAAAATGTCCAATGCTTAATTATCTTAGTGTAGTGACTATATTTATATATAGTAAACAAGTATGCAAAAAAATAAAAAATAAAATGGAAACTATATGCAACATGTAAAATAATTAAATAAAAAAAATATGTACAACATGTACAATATATGACAGTAAGAAGTTATAAATTTAATAGTAAAATAAAATAGGAATAAAAATTGTAGGAACATTTATAATAATACTCCATCAACCATGAGACAACAAAAATATTTCATGAATTGACATAAGTTAGCCACATATTTTAGTACAAAATATTAGCAAATCTACTCAGAAATATCATTAAATATGAGTAATTTTTGTAGAGAAATATGCCAAAAAATGAAGGTTGATAAGTGTTGATTTTATTAAAAATGAAAGGGTACATCTGGTTGTTTTGGCCAACTCTTACGATAATTTGAACGAAAAATCTATTTGAAATATCTAGGATGTTAAAGATTCATACATAGACAATTTAAATGACAATTTGATTAAGCAAAATAATATGGTTCGACAAACTTGGACCTCTCTAATAAGATTGAATCAATGGATGTTATAAAAAAATCTGCTTGTTAGTAGTAACATAAGACATATCAAACCTTCTAACAACATTAAATGATGCAAGAAAAGAAATAGAACCTTGATCAAATTAGTTTGAAACTAATGTGGTTGATCCCTCCTTATCACTCCAAAAATTTTGTTGTCACAAAAATATGTAATCTCTTATACTCAAGTTAAAATTTATCATGGGAAAATGACAACCTAAAGCTTATGCATACATATCCTCACTATTTTTTCCATCCCACCTATGCTCTCTAGAAAATTATGTATTCTCCATGGAAAATTAGAGGGTATAACTATTTTGTAATTAATCTATTAGTTAACTTAACTTTCCTTTTTAAATTCCAAAGAGGGCATTTTAGAAGGAGTTTTTAATTAATTTTATTTATTTTGGTAGGTGGGACCCCCTTTTTATATCTATCTTCATAAAGTATTTTCATCAAACCTTGTAATTCCCATGGAAATAAATCACATGTAAATATGAGATCACTAAAGAGCATCATCATCATATAAAATACCACATCATTCATCATCACATAAAGTGCCACATGAAAAAACCTTGTGCCTCCCATAAGAAGCAATATCATCGAAATATGTGGCATGGAAAAAAGTAACATGTTGTCCAAAAAATATAATATATAATGTAAACAAAAATATGTTTGGATAAATTCAAATTGAAAAGTAGAATAAAACTGTAATATTAAGATAAATCAGGATGTCTGCTGGAACCTGCATCATACTCATTTCCTCCACTCTTCTCTCCTCCTTGTACCTTTGGTTGAATATCTTGGAAGGAGATATCTCTCTTCTCAATTGTTTTTGATGCACTAGTATGGAAATTTGTAGATGTGGATTCAAGAAGGGAGTGTGTAGGCACTACAAATAAATGAAGCTTACCTACTATAAAGTGAGGAGGTGGATGAATGGATTGATTGGCATGAGAGGAAATAGTTTTGAAGAGAGTGAAAGGTGCATGAGGAGCAGATATCAGAGGAGGAACTAAATGATGATAGAACTGCAAAACCTAATCAACCCTCTCAGTTAGCTCTCTCTTACCTGCATAGCCAGCTTGATGCATTCGATTCTCTTTTTGGCTATAGGACTGGGGGTATGAACCATATAATAAGGTGCGTGCATGATGTTTGGACATAGAATCGAGTCCTTGTAAATGGGTAGAGCCAGGTGCCAGGTCCAATGCATATAACCAAATGTTGGTTTAGTGAGATTTGGATTGTAATCATCATGTTGCATGGGCTACTCTTTAGGTGGTTGAGGCTCCATGATTTCTACAATGTCTTGATAAGGTAGAGTTATATTTTGTGAGGCATGTGGGGTAGGGGGATGAGGTAGAGCACCTTCAAGAAAAATATTTCTAGTTTGAGTTAGCCGGTTGAACTCCTCAGAGTCGACATCAAAATGCATATAAAAATTGATCAACTTATTTTTATTCTCTATCCAAGGCACATTTTTTTCCCTTCCATGACCTCTTTGGTCACAACAAGAGCCTCTATTAAACATACTCATTGTGCACAATATCAAATAAAATATATTGTGCAATCATTAGTCTTAAAATTTGAGCATACAGTTAGCAAAGTGAAGTCTTGTCTAATATTGTATTCTATGTAAATGTTCGAGCGCTTAATAAACATACACGTGGAAAAAATAAAATATATAGCAAAAAATCGATCATGCATGCAAAATGAACTATGTTATCCATCGAAATGTATTTTGTAACATGTATCATCTAAGAGAGGAACTCATGGTTGGAGGACATGCACTCATGCAAATAACTGAGACAACTATTTCTTTTAAGACTTTACAAGAAAGACATCAAAATTATATAACATTTTGACTTTATAAGTAAACAATTTGACTATCACAAAAATAAATGGTCTCATTTGACTTTAAAAGTCTCCAATTTATCAACATGCAAGAAGTATGGATGGGCCATTGATTTATTTAAGACTATAGCGGGGTGTGGATGGATATTAACATTAAAATTTTCAATAAAAGAGAGCTATAATGAGAGATAGAAAAATGCATCCATTCATGATGGCTTAGCTCATTATATCATGTTTTAACAACATATAAGTAAGGGCTTTTGTATTTTAGGTCTGTGTAAACAACAACTGGGAAAATCAACTAGTAGTCATATGTGTAAAAGAGAAATGTATGCCCTTGTTTTTCTCCTTTTAACATGGCAAAGGCCATATTTAAATTTTCTGAGAAATGAAGTAATATACATGGGACCTTTGTAAAAATTAGAATAAGTATAACAAGTTTTATGGTGGGAGTTTGAAAGAGCATACATAGGCTTAATTTGTGGAAATGAAATACATGTTATAATTTTATTGAGTGCTTTAGGAAGGAAATCAAATTATTTTTGCGACCAAGGGGGTGAAAGATTGGCTTTGGGAGGTGAAATGTTAATTATAGTGGACTAAGAATATGAAATAACACTAATATATCTAGTTACTATACTTTATCATAATCCCCATATGAAATGGCTATGTGATTGAAAGCTTTTATTTCTCATTCCTCTACTTGATTTCAATGTCGAGGGAGGAATTGAGGCTTGATATATATATTTATATTTTGGTATGAGAAAAGGATTGATATCCTATAATAGTCAGTACATGAGAGAGGCGACAATTTTTTTCTAGATATTGTTGGTGTGGGAGAAAACTTGTATAATAGAGTACAAAATCCCATGAAATCAAAGAGTAATTTTTTACCATAGTGTAATTCCCCAATAGAATATGTCCATAAGCACTGAGAATGAGTAAAGTAAATTTCACAAAAAAAAGGTGGTGCTCCATATTAATTGGAAAGCAAGAGAAGAATATCCACCACTTGACAAGGCATTATAGGGAGAATCAAATTCTTGGTGAAACCCAACAAAGTTTTCTTTGGCCATGGAAAACTCAGTTTATGAACTGGGTTTTCTTTTGGACCCTAAGGTGGAATTTTTATTTGTGGTAAGAAACACATGGTGGTGCACCATGGTAGAAAATTATTCCTATTTTTATTTTGGAAAAGATAAGATAGACCTAAATGTTGTTATCAATACTCAGAGAAAATATGGAATAGACCAAGGGATAAAAATCAAAATAATAATGGATTCACATGGAATATCTCATTAATACCATGACAAATATTAGAAAATGAAATGTGCGAGTTCTTCGATTTACACAGATTGAAAATGAGCCATATTATTTTTTTGAATATTTTCCTAAGCATGCAAATAAAGAAGAAACATGGGGAAGCAATAACAAGGGGTGACATGATGAAAATGGGGTTAAATATTCATAAATACAATAAACATAATCAGACAAAGAATAAATTCATTGCAATAAACCATAAATTCATTACTTTATCAGCTTGGAACTCTTACATACCTTAACCAAATCACTGAAATTTTGATGGGGGGATCCTAGTAGAGGTTATTGGCAGTTTCTCCAACAATTTAACGCGTTGAGCTAGGGTTTCAATAGAATTACTAAGCTACAAGATGCAAGGAGAACTCAAATTTTTGTAACACACCTGAGGTTAGTAGGTAGCCGCCTTTCCAATGACCTTCACTTAGTTGGAAGCCCCGAGATGTGCCTTGGGAAACAATGCAAGTCATATCTCATAGCTTTGCCAACTCACCACCTTTTCTGTGATATTACATTTGAACTATATGACATTTTACATACCAAAGGCCTTGCACTACATACATGATTAAAATATATCATATTTTGCAACAAAAACTACCCAAACATTAATTGTTGTAGAAACATTATATTACTATTGCATTTGTTACCTGACTACCATAGTAACATTTGACAAACTGGAAATTGAGGAATATGTTCCATGGTATGTGTTGGACTCAAACTATACAATATGTTGTGTATCGCAAAAAACAATATAAAGATTGCATAAGACGCATATGGACCATACATTAAATCATAAAACCTTTACACACTTCAACAATTTTTTTATGAAATACATCCTCTAAGGTTTAGAATATAGCACTATGTAAGGTGATTGCACCATTTTTCTTCTTCTTTTTTTTTCTTATCATTCTTACCACATGAGTACTTGAGAGGCATAGAATTGATCATGAAATATTTTTTAATATACTTGCGCAAAAATTATTTGGCTGAAGGAATAATATTCAATGTTGTATCTTTCAATATGTGTGTCAAATAATGTTGTAATAATAAGAATACCTTCAATCCACATGTAAATTCATACACATATAATCCATTTAGTGCTTCTTGTAACACCATGTGCTTGTATGAAGATATAAAAGTATAAAATAATGTGAAATGTCATATTATTATTGCTTCAAGAGGGGGGCGGGGGGGTCACCTACCATGACTTATGAATAATTTCATTTTAATGGGTTATTATCATGCCTTTGAGTAGATGAATCATGATAGAGAGTAATGGTTTACATATCTTTGCAAAGGTGACTCATGAACTTGTCATGAGTCAACAATTGGAAATCTTTGTATTTATTCCAAAAACACATCACCAAACTTCTTTAAGATAGGGTGATCCTTGATTATGACCTTGCTACTCTTTGTCACACTAGTCACTTGGACCACATATAGGGTACATCCCTTCTAGTCGTACTTCTTTACTTGCAGCACTCAGATCTGCTTGACAGAGACAAATATACTCACTTCTTGAAGAATCACTTATTTTCCTTCATTGCTATGGATTTCTTGATCAAATTTGGCTCATTATATTTTATATCATCCATATCTATGTTTTTAGAGTGGAAAAAGTGTAGGAATCAGCACAGGACCATTTTTACCAGTGGGAGCATTTTGAGCCATGAAATGATGTTTTATGTGGGGCAATACTTTTATGCTTTATCCCAACGCATTATTTCCATATTATAGATGTATATACCTTTCCAAAAACAGAAGAATTTCCTCAATTGAAGTCCACATGCAAACGTTAAGCCACTCAGAATTTAACCTTCTTGCTTTCACCGCCATAATTGAAAAGGATGCCACATCAACCCCCATTATTCATGGAAAAGGGGCTAGCCAAATTATTATGATGGAAAATAATCTATAAGAACCCATATTGTAACTATGTTTAATAATTGAGGCAGTCAAATCTAACCACTAGTAGGTTACCAAATTGTGTTATAACTAGGCCACTAGGAGGAAAATCAATTCCATTCTTTCAAGTGCATTTTTTCAATTGATGAGAAAAAATAGAGAAAAGGGATAGGAGATACAACACATGTTGGATTGAGGGGCTCGGACCCAAGTTCTAGTTAGCTGCACTAACCAAAAAAACACTATAACATTGCACCTTTGGGCAACAATCTACTCGTGCAGACCATAGTTTCACTCGAGGCGATATTGGGGGATGTTGGAACTAGGCTTATGCATGGATTTTAACTTAGTCTTAGATATATATCTGCGCTATGCAATATTAATTAGGATTATACCAAATATGATCTATTCATAGAGAAGGGCTACTCGTAGATCTAAACTCTATCTAATGTGCATAAACCAATGGATCTTAATTGTAATTAACTATAACAACATTCAGACATAAATTTTGATCTATCTTTTACTTATGCAAGGTAGAAGTAAACAATAATTGCATAGAATAAGGTACAAAAGTTAAGCACACAGATCTCCTTCAAAATCTTCTTTAGTAACTTCAGATCTTCACAATTACAATCTTCTTACCCTGCACACATAGTTGTAGGGGCCTGTGCACATAGATATAGAATTACCAAGGTCTCCATGCACACAGCTGCAGGAGCCTTCACCTTCACCTGAATACAGAAAGATATAACAATTAGAGACTCAAAATCGTAAGATAAAATTCCTTTGACCTACTAATACATCCCTTTATATATATTTTACCCTTACAATACCATGGTCTGCAAACCATGGGCAGACTCAAAATATACCATTTTAATCCCACACTTTTACAAAATAAGGGGATTTAACCCACCTTAAAGCCCTATGACTCCTAAAACATTGCGTGAATCAAATTTCGCTCCTTGCAATTTAGATTATCTACAAAACCTTAACGTAGGGGGACACTACCCAATAAGCCCCCAACCAAATATGTGACTCGTCCCAAGTCACTCAGATGGTAAGTCCTGAATATTTTCTTTGAGACCATTGTATGCATTCTTCAAAGGATGAAGTGTCTCTGTGCACTGCATTTTGGCCTGGCATACTTCCTCCACCAACTTTTCTATCGTCGGCCCTATTGTTTCTAGACCAATGGTTCTTTGCATCTGCTTGAGGTTCTTCAGCTTGTTCTCCATTGTTTTTGAGCGTTGAATGGCTTCCTCAACCCATGGCTGCATTTGTGCTAAAATTATATGCTATTTTTCACATCTCATCAATCTATCCTTGCAAAAAATTTCCCTCTTGGAGATGGGAAAACCTTTTTGTAGGTGCTAGGCTCTACGCTGTCACATTGATCTCATCAAATTTTTGCTTCATGTCACAGATCTCTTCTTGAATATTCTGCACATGTGGGTCCTCCTGTAGCAAGGTCCATAGCTCCATATTGTCTTCAAATATATGACTACGGTCCTTGATTGTAGTCATTATATCTTCCATAACAACCTTGATTTCCACTGCACACTTTTCGCGAACCTCTCGGGGAATTTTCAGCTGCAACCACATCTACAACTCTGCAATTTGCATTTCCAGCTCAAATTTCACTTTGTCAACTTGCACCTTGGATCCTTTTATTCCTGTTGCAAGCTTCTAGAGATTATCTTCTGGTGTAACATTGCCTCTGTCTAGATTTGGAGCTCTGGTAGCTCACTGCATTCTTTGGTGATGGCCTCTTCTAGTTATTGCATGTGCACAACTGCCTCATCACACTCCATGTTGGCCTGATTCTTGGTCTCTAACATCTATTGGTTGTCATCTTTAGCTTCTTTAATCACCAATAGAGTGCATTGTTCTAGTATCTTTAGTTCATCTGTGACTCCTTGATGTAACTCGTGCAATGTCTGAATGGGGAGTGTTGCAAGGTTAAGGCTCAATGTTTTCCAGTGTTTTGCATGTTGTTAGTCTTCGATTGTCTCAGAATTATATACCCCCCTAGTAGTTTAACAACCCGGAGCTCGGATTTGATTTCTGTAGTTATACTAAATGGTGCCATGCTCGCTTGATCCACACTCACCTGAGTCACACTTGCTTGAACTGCGCTCGCCTGAACTTCCAGTATCTTAAGGCCCTATTAAATCTTTGTCAACACTACTTTGTATTGGTCTTCAATGTATCCCCACAAGTCCTCTATCATAGATTAGACTGTGTCTGTTATCTCATCAATGTCCCCCTTAGTGAGGACCATCGGTTCGGAACGGGTGGATCTGCTCGACTTTTGCTTCTTCTGTGCACCTCTAGCACTTGATTTCCACCTTTTAACGTTGAAAGGGGAATTCACCTCCTCAATATCAACAAAAAGGTATTCACCACCCTGATCACTGCCTTCGGTGTCATCTTCTTCCTACCTGATTGTGTGTTCTGTCTCTGGGATAGTGTCCTTCTCTAGCTTGACTGTGACTGTCTCAGTCACCTTCATTTGGCCCTTCTTGTTTCCCTTCTTGGTTGTCTGCTTCTCAGTCTGCGCACTTGAAACATATTTTTCTCCTCGATTGGTGCCTTCTTGTTCTTTCTCTACTCCTTCCATTGGTGGATTTATCCAATCAATTGGCCAGATGCTCACCACTTATGTGATGTTGTCATCAGTGACCAGTAATGGTAGCTCATACCATACTTCCTCCAAGTCCTTCTTGGCATGGATGTGTACATAGTGAAATTCCACCTTGAATTCTACAATTTATTTATATTGTTCAAACAAAACTGGTGATAGCCTCGGTTTCTAGCTGATCATGGTGCACAACTCCATCTCAACCAAGACCCAAAACATTTTGTTCTCTGTAACATGGGTTAGCTCCTTGGAAGCCCACAATGAGGCAAACCATGTAGCGTCATAGATATCCGGGTCCACAATGGTGAACTTTGACTCCTTCGGTGTTCTCCATGCTGTTAATGCTATCAAGAGAGATAACCACATGTAGTGGAATTTATTTTCTTCTTCTTGTGCCTCCCAACAATCATCCAAACAATCTTGGCACAAATATCTTCTCTAGTGAAAATGGACACCCTTGCTACACTGCGCAATTGGTGATACAACCATTGTGGGTACCTTGTCCACCTGACACTTTCTCATTATCTTCCAGGCCAAAATGTGCGCGAAAATGTGCACAGCTGGATCATTAATGGGGATGATGAGAAATCCTCTAGACTTCTTGATCAGATTATACTCCTTCATTGTCTCAGTGCGCCTTTTTCTCGTGAGATTTTTTGACGAATTCATTCGCGGGGTTCGCTGCTTGGTAGGGAAGCAAATTTATCCTTCTAATCAACATATCATCAATGGGGATCCTCATCTCGAGCCATATACATCCATCATGCACCAATGCCAATAGCTAGCACACATAAATTGTGTTGATATTGTTGTGCCTAAAGTGCAAATTATAAATCATATTCAACAACCCAGCTCGTTGAATTCCTTCTTCCCATGGTAGTGGTTCAACCCTTGTTACTCTAGCTTCCTCATAATAAATAGATTTCAGATACTTTATGGGATCGAATTGGTGATACTTGATTTAATCGTTAAGATCCTGCTCCTCCAAGTGCAGTTGTGGCACCCTTTCTAGCAAGTCTCCCTTAATGGGTACCTCATCCACTAACAATGGTGTAAATACTTTGAATTTTATGGCATTTGGGTCCTTGGTAACTTTTGAGGTTAGTTTTCGCGACAACATATAAGGTGGAAACCTAGAGATCGGTTCCACACCTTCTACGTCGATATCTTCGACCCCATTAGCCACTTCTTCCACATCTAAATCTTAGGGCTCCATCAACTGCTTCTTCTTGTCCAGCCTCTCCTTAGTTCTCTATTCCTTAGTGATTTTTTGCGATGATTTCCTAACTGGAGGCTGCTTCGTCTTCTACTTCTGCATGCTTGCGCTGGTATTTTTCTTCCTTGGGGATGTTAACCCGGTAACAAGTGTTGGCTGTGTAGCAGTTGTTATGAATCCTAGCCTGCATCTAAGGTATTCTTGCTCAATTTCCTCCCAATTCATGCAATAGAACACTCTACTCACAATTAAGAGAAAAACCACTAGTTGAAATCTTAGTGAGAAAAGTGTTCAAATGTGGAGCAGGTTTCCATATTTATAGCCTTTTTGAATTTCAAAATTCATAATATCCTTCAGATCTTCCTCATAAATGTGAATTTGGTATCTAATTTGGCCATATTTTCTTGTTAAATGTGTTCCCCCCATTAATTTTAACGGTAATGTCCCTGTCAAATCAACTATAGTAGTCCCAATTATCATATTCGAGATGAGCTGCGTCAAATCACTCCCTATAGGACAGTTACCCTTTCTTAGTTGTAGCTTCCTCCACCTGCGCTAGCCACCCAAATACCGCTCAACACTTCCTCCTCGACAAAGTACTTCTTTGGAAGCATAGTTTAAAGTCTCATGTTTCTTTGCAACTTCCTATATCACTAAGACTCTTCTCCATTCATATAGTCATTGCACATTCCTAGGGACAAAATTGTCCCTGTAGAGCTTCAAGCTACTCCCATTTAATTGTCCAAGAAAGAGTTCTCCATTTAGCTTCATGAATTGAACTACACCATCATCTGAGATAATCCGAACAATGTATGGTCCTAACCAATGCATTTTGAATTTTCTTGGGAACTTAGTGAACTTACTATTGTATAACAAAACCAAGTCTCCATTCTTGAAATTGTTTTCTTAACATGTTGGTTATGCCAAGCCTTCTCCTTGGATTTCTACACTTGTTGGTGAAATCCAACAATGAAGCGATATTCCTCGAGTTCGAGCATTTGTTCCAATCTTTCCTCCATAATGTTGTTGTCTACCATGTCCATGACTATGACAATTCTAAGACCCGGCATTATGTATTCCATAGGAATTATGGTTTCCTGTCCATAAACCAATCTAAACAGGGTTTGTCACGTCAACTTTTTATAGGTATTCCTATATGCCCATAAAATTGTTGGTATGCACACATCCCAATCATTTCTATTGATGTTTCATACTTTAGTCAAGCATGTTCTCCAAAATTTTGTTGAAAGCTTCAAATCTCCCATTTGCCCAAGGATGATAAGGTGTGCTCTTCTAATGATGTACCTGGAACTCCTCCATTAATTCTTCAATAGTGATGTGTAGGAAGTGTGATCTTCAGTGACTCATAAAGATATTTGGACACCCGAAACTTGACAAGATATATTCAAATATGAAATGTGTAGTAGTGTTTGTGTTGCAATAATTTACCAGTTGTGCTTCATCCCAGCTGGTTAGATAATCTATCACAACAATAATGTATCGCACACCAGTCTTCTTTCCTGAAAGATTGATCGACTCAACAAATTCAATCACCCACTTATCAAAGGCCTTGAAGGTGACTTGTGGACGCAACGACAAATCATCCCTTCACGATGGTCTTCTGGTCCTCTAGAAGACATCGCAAGCACTACAATATTCTTTGGAATCCTTGTGCACTGTGGGCCACCATAGTGCTGCTCTTAAAATACTATGCGCAGTGGCCTTTCTTGTATAGTGTCCTCCCGCAACACCACCATGTGCTTCTGCCAAAATACTGTGTGTTTCATTCTCAGGGACATATCTGCACAATATCTCGCTGGGGCCCATTTTATACAAATGTCCATCAATTAGAGAAACATTACAGCTCTTCATATGAGTTTTTTCTTCTCAGGACATTTTTTCGGCTTGAGGGGCTTAGACCCAGCTTCAATGTTAGCTACACCAACCAACAAAACCGTATACCACTAGCCCTTTCAGCAACGATCTTCTTGCACAGACTGCAGTCTCACCTGAGGCGATATTGGGGGATGCTGGAACCAAGCTTCCACATCCAGAGGGATATGGGGTGTGGATGTTGACTTAGTCTTAAATATATATCTACACTATGTGATCTTACTTAAGATTATACCAAATCTGGTATATTCATACAAAAGGGCTAGTTGTAGATCTAAACTCTATCTATTATGCATAAACCAATGGATCTTAACTATAATTAATGGTAACAACATTCATACATGAATTCTGATCTATCTTTTAGTTGCACAACACAAAAGCAAATAGCAATTGCATAAGAAAAGGTATAAAATGTAAGCACATAGATCTTCCTTCAAAATCTTATTTAGTAACTACAGATCTTCAAAGTTATAATCTTCTTACCCTGTGCACACAGTTGCAAGTGCTTGCACACACAACTACTGAATTATCAAGGTCTTCATGCACACAGTTGTAGGAGCCTTCCCCTTCACTTGTATACAAAAAGATATAACAATTATAGACTCAAAATCGTAACGTAACATGCCTTTGAATTACTAAGACATCCCTTTATATCTCTTTTACCCTTACAATACCATGGTCCACAAACCATGGGCGGACTCAAAATATACCATTTTAATACCATTAATTTTACAAAATAAGGGGCTTTGACCCACGCTAAAGCCCCTATGACTCCCAAAACACTGCACGAATCGAATTCCACTCCTCAAAATGTGGATTCTTTACAACAATTTTACCTAGGGGGACCCTAACCAACAACACATAGAAATGATTTTTTCATTGTAGTATCCCACATGTCACAGACCATACTTATTTATACGCATAGCCATTTTCTATTGAGGGAAAGAGATCAAAGTGAGCTCACCTTCCAGTAGGGTTTTCTCCCAAAAAGGTTTCCTAGGTCATATCTTGTGTCAAATCATGATTTGTGAGTATCGATTTCAATGTTCTATATTTTTTGCATATTTTTAATTTTCATGCATACATAATTAAAATTAATATAAATATCAAGAAATCTAAAGAGAAATAAAACCCTAATAGTGTATATTTTATATTTTTAAATATAGTTTTATCATATATGTTGTGACAATTTGTCTAGTGGAATATCATTGACAGTTTATGGATCATATTAGTATCAGAGCCATATTATTTGGCTATATTGTGGATATTTATTGGGGATCTATATATTCCAATAAAAAATTCATAAAACCCTAGACATTGCTGACAAATATGTGATTAACGCTCCTAATCTTGCAGAGGAGAGGTTTTCGTGATTGGAAGCACAAGTCACAGATATAAACCATAACACAAATATCCTAATATTGGCCTCGAGTAAGGGCTATTTGGAGAATATGGGGGTTCTAATGCAGAGGGAAAATTAGAGGGAAGATAAGGAGATGAATAAGAAATAGAGAATGGATTTGAAGAAAGGACCCAAAAAAGTTCAACCTAGTTTGAGTAAAGTGAATAATTCATAGAAGTCCCTATTCAAAATGGAAACAAAATTTATATTAAGCCATACCAAGGTGAATTTGACAATTTGAAGATAAATCACTAGTTGCATCAATTAGAAGTGTATTTCGGTCTCCATCTTATTGAGGAAGAACATACCATTTCATTTGCTTGGATGAAATTAGAGGTACATGCATTGAGCTAGTGCGGAAGCCACAAAAATACCTTGAGGTTGGAGGGAGATCATTAAGTAATTAAGTGGGAGTGTAACCACATCCTCCCACATTTACCCAAATTTACAACCTTGTGAGTGTAAACATGAGATGAGTGTCACTATGACATGAGCCGACCTGTAAGTTCCAGTTATGGAAGGGGGGCCAACACACTGACACTTATAAACATTCTAGAGGGACTATAGATAAATTAGGAGTTGAACAACCACCCCATGTGATCAATCTTTGAGTTGGAACCACCCTTCATTCTTAATGCACCAATTGCATGCACAACAAGGCAAGGTTGTAGTTACGAGGCCCCAACCACATGCACAAGCCTCCTTCTATGCGGTTATGACCTAAATCCTCAAGTTTAGTGCTAAACTTTCTGAGACGTGAGCCAATTTTTCAGGCTAGCCTCTAGACCATTACCCAAAATTACGTCTAACTTTCCAGAATGCAATCAAAGGAAATGACAGTTCTTATCAACCAAAACTCAAGAAAGAAATTGACCTAGACATGCTTAGTCCTTTATAGACATTTTTTCAAACATATGACAAACATGTAAGATATAGGTCATGAATGCATATCTGATCATAAAATGGAAGTCTTTATCTAAGAACCACCAAGAAGGATTTAATCCATCTCTATCTAGCTATAATAACACTTGTTAGTCCATGCATTCATCAACCATTTAACTTATGAAAACAAAACAAGATCCATAGATAGAATACATCATAAAAGAATAAAAACCGTGGAGGAGGAAATCCTTGAAAAGGTTAGCCTTTAGACATTTAAGCTCCAGTATCATATGCTAAACTCCATGGGGTACCTTCCATTCTAAGAATGTAGCACCACTAACAACTTGACTATTGGCAAGTTGCATAAAACCTATTTGAGATGGTCCTCCAATAGAAGGAAAAGATCCAATGGGAGGTTTTTTTCGAGTAAAAGGAAAAGGTACTATGGGATATTGTTGTCCAGTAAAAGGAAAAGATCATGTGGGAGGTTGTTTTCTAGTAGAAGGAAAGATCCAATGGGATTTTGTTGTGTGGTAGAAGAAAATGATCCTACAGGCCCCCCCAGCAAAGAAAAAGTATCCTACAAGAGGTCGCCCCCCAAGTAAACATAAAACACCATATGTGAGGTTTCTATGAAAAACCTATCCCACTAGACATCAAACTAAATTGTTGACTGGATGTTGGTTGGACTCCAGAGACAAAAGTTTGAGAGCAAACACAGTTTAAGGGGTTTGTACCATACTTGGAGTAGATGAATAAGATAGAATTCTAGTAGACCAAGGAAGATAATGAAAAATGAGGGACTATTTCATTGAGTGATTGATACCCAATAGGTACAAAAGGTCCACCATAAACATAATATTGACTAGGTCCACTGGGATCAAGAGAACTATCTAGTAGAAGGAAATATCTAATGGGGTTTTGTTGTGTAGTAGAGGAAAATGATCCTTCGCCCCCCCAGTAAACAAAAAGGATCCCATGGGAGGTTCCCCCCTAGTAAACATAAAAGATCTTGTGGGAGGTTGCTACGAGAAACTTATCCCACTAGACATCAAACTAAGTTGTTGACTAGATGTTGGTTGGACACCAGAGACAATAGTTTGAGAGAAAACACAGTTTGAGGAGTTTGTACCATACTTGGAATAGAAGGATAACATGGAATTCTAGTAGACCAAGGAGGATAATGAAAAAGTGAGCGATTAGTAGCAACTCCAAAAAAGGTTTCATTCAGTGATTGATACCCAATATGTACAAAAGGTCCACCATAAACATAATATTGACTAGGTCCACTGGGATCAAGAGAAATGACAAGTAAATAATATATGGAAAACATGGAAGATGTACTAATTTTAGAAGATCCACCCACAATAGAAGGTGAAGTTGCATTAAAGTAATTTTGGGTGTAGATTTTGTGGGCATCGATTGATGCACAATGCACTTGTAAGAAAATATAAAGGAGTGTGTAAAAGTGGACTTCTCCTAGATGTAAAATGTTTGTCAATTTCTAAAGGTGGATGTTGACTCCTAATAGGGCTATAAACAAAAGCTTATACCAAGGATTATATTTCCACAAGGATGCAATATGTAATTGAACAAGAATAAAGCCTCCTACATTAGTTATCGAAGGATTAAATAGAGAATGGTATTATTGAGAGACAACCTCTATGTGTAGTAGACTAGGTGGAAGACAAGTTACGACATATTCTTGAGGACTAACTAGAAAAATAGTAGTCACCATGAAAGAGTAATGTCATTTTTCGAAGTTATAGGTTCAATAATTGTTGGTTCCAAAGTTTCAGGTTTGACAACCTATGTTCCAATTTTTTAGGTTTGACAAGCTCCAGTTACAATTTTTAGGTTTCAACAATTTCATGCCTTGTAACTTTAGGTTCTAATGTTTCCAGTTCTGTTATTTTAGGTTGTAAAAATTTAGGTTATTATATTTCAAGTTCCATTATTTCAGGTTGTGCAACTTTAGGTACTTTAGGGGGTAAACCCTACATCCTACGTGATAAACAAGGTTGATGTTATTCCATGTTGAATTTGTATAATGAATTAGAAAACATCTATGGTCCACTAAATAGGAAAAAAAATAGTACACACTATAATATCTAGAGAAGAAAACATAGAATCCAATGTAATGAGGGTGAAAGAGTAGGTGGAACAGTTAATTTGGAAACCTACTTAACAATGCAAGCTTGATGCAAGTACCCTCACAACCATGGCGAAACCTCTAGGAATGTTTGAGTGACTTTGACCAACGTCCAGTCTAGGTACAACAAGTATTTTCCCCCTCATCATCACCTTGTATAGGAGTCATAATATTATAGCCACTAAGGTTACCAAGTATAATAGCCCATCTTGGGGGGACAATCAATAGTTAGATATACACACAAGGGAACCTGGGTAGTTAAACCAAACCCCCCTAAAAGATTCCTCAAAACAAGGTGTAATCCTCCAAGGTGATCCACAAGTGTTATATATCACCATTTTTAATATGTATATATCAACTCCACCAAGACCAACAAAGCAGGCTAATTACTCCAATGTGACATTGTGCTTAACCCTCGTGTGAGAAGGGATGCCTAGAAAATATGAAGTCGCAAATGGATTTTCACTCCCTAGCTTAAGATTATAAGTTTGTTTTATAGCCTTGGAGAGTTTAAACTCACCACATATTCCAAGGCCCTAATACTAAGCTAATGTAGTGTGCCACTAGAGAAATGCAAAAATATCGATTAATTTTATCATGCGTTAATTTTAATGGTTATTGTTTACATACGTAGGCATTTGGGGTGGACGAGATGGTGTTTGAACATGACTCTAAATATTAATGCAACAAAATGAAATGCAAGCTTTCATTTTGATGAATTTTATATTATGAGAAGGGGAAAACACTTTAATATTCCCATATACAAAGATCCCTAATTGAATCAAATTCATTTAATATGAAGATACTTTCTGTGTTAAGTCACTAATTAAATTTGCTTCGTTTAAAAACCAAAATTATTCCCTCCTACGAATGCAATAATATAAAAGATTTTTGTGTTCAAAGAAGGAATTAAAATACACAATAAATGCAACAAATTCACTCTAAGAAAAAAAAACCAATTCAAGGAATATATTTTATTTTTATTTTTTGGAAAAAATGAATTATTTAAGGAAAAGTAATACATTTTCTCTTTTTCACAAAACTATTCAAAAAATAATCTTTGAAATAATTGATCAAATGTAGAAAAGAAAGACACTATGATATTTTAATACCAGATTACAAGCCTTTTAAAAGTAAATGTAGAATAACTAGGGCAAAGTAACAAATAGTGAAAATTTGAAACAAAATCCAAAAAATTCAAAGTATCACACAAAAGGAGACATGATTTGCAAAGTATAACTATAAAGAAACAAAAAACACACTCAGAAAAGCATGCAAGGCACAAATCTAAGATCAATTTGAAAAAATCTTAAAAAAACTTGATTTCCTAGGCAATGTCACAGGTTGGAGTGAAACAAAGTGTGACAAGTAGGTTATGTTGCACTTTTGAAATTAGAAAAGTGTCACAATATTGCATTGGTTCCCAAAGAAGGGTGCAACAAGAAAAAAAAAGGACAATTTTCCAAGATCTAAGTAGATTTATGGTTTAAGGGTCAGATCTAGATCACCAATGAATCAAAAAAGAAGAAAACTAAAGAAAAAAAGCTTCAATAGTCAAAAAAAATCTTGGAGAACAAATCTTAAAGTTCATTCTTGAATGAAGTCACCAATTTTGTTATCAATTAAATTGTTCTTATGGACATGAAAAACCTCCCTAGCTCTAGTACCCAAAGCTAGAACAAAAAAAACATAAATATATGCTTTCCCTAACTCTATTGCAATCAAATCATAGATGAAAATACCAATGAAAGGAGCAGGATGAAAATTTCATAATTTTTTAACGAAGTTTGTCCTCACTATTTGCTCGAAATGTTGTAGGTTTCAGCATTGTCTTCAATTCTTAGGAATAAAACAATTGTAGATAACACAAGAAAACAAGAATAAAAGCAGATCTAATCCAAATACAATCTAACAAGACTTATATATATGATCAAGGAGATTATACAAAAATCATAAAACATAGAGAATGTTGTGGGAACACAATATATAATTGTATTATCACAAGGAAATGGTTACAACCTAATGCCTTGATGTCATAGAGTCCCCTTAAAGCTATTCTTAATCTCAACACCTTTCTTTCAAAAGCTTTAGAATCATAAGTTGGATACTTTAGCAAAGTTTCAATGCGAATCTTGGAGCCAAAACCTTTTTCAAATCAACCAAAAGGCCCTTCTTAATGAGATATGGTTTTATTTATAGTCTTAAAAGAGGATAAGAAGAGGAGGTCAAGATCTAGCCAAATCAGAGATGTGAGTCAGATCCAAACCGATTGGGATATATGCCATCCACAAGGCTTATCCTCTAGAAGATTCTCATTCCTTTTATTTTTTCCTTTATAAAAATTGTGTTGTACTTTTTGAATGAGCAACATGTGACAATTAGCTATGTTGCATATTGTCAATGTGCAACATGCGACATCCTCTTGAAATAGGTTCTTTAAAGGGATTTGAACATGATTTTCATCTTTCAGGGAAATGGTTTTCTTCCATCTTATTACATCATTATGTTAAACTTGAGTAATTGTATCTCTAACCTTACAACCATTGGCAAGGATAAGTTATTTAATATAACCTTTGTTTCTCACAAAACTAGACTCACCAAACATATCAAACCCAACTAAGAGCAAGCCTGATGGTGTTGAAATGTGGCTCTATAAGGAGACACATGTATATATAAATGATAAATTTTTAAATATAAATTTTATAAAATATATTTATTAACAATATTAAAAAAATATCAAATTTATTAAAAGGAAGATAACACCCCTCGATCAGGGTGTGAGTTGGCCCCAATGGGCATGCATTGGCCCATAGTTTAATGCATGTCTCCCAAATCTCTACGGTCACCCTTGCATGCATGCAAAACATGGAGAGGTGGCGGTGCACATGCAAATTTTTATTTCCAGCCTTGAAGGTGGCAGAGCCATTATGACAGGTGTTAAGGTGAGTTTTCCCTCCGGTGAACTGGGGAAGTTGGTCTACATCCTTTGTTCACTGTGGATCTATTCTAGGCTGTTTATTATGGGGAATTCACGGTCTTCACCTCCTTCAAGTCTTGGACATGGCCACTCACATGTCCCCAATCTTGATTTGTCTCCCTCTGCATATATGGATCAATGTAACTGCCCTCTGGTCTATGGGATGCATGGTATTGTGGTTTGGTGAGAATGGAATCAAAAATTCCTAGAGCATGGCATCATATAGTTTTTGGTTTGTGTTGAACCTTTAGAATTTTATGTCTCAATGTCTATGGCTTATGAGATTTGGTTGTCTCGTATGGGTTCATGTAGGGTGTGGCTAGTGGGATGCTCTGTATGTAAATGTACACCTTGCTTGGATAATTGTGGAATTGTAAGGGTTTTGGTTTATGGTACATTGTGTCTCTTTCTTGGGTATTTTGAATTTGTGTGGGCTTGAATTAGAGCCACGGTTATTTGTAATCCTCATCCCAACCTTAGTTGTTATAGGGTTGTGGTTTTTGCAACCCGGGCTTACTGCATCTAGTTTTGGTGTACAAATGTTTGTAGGTTGCAGGCAAGGGACAATTATCGACTCAAATTCTCTTTATTTCCTCTGTGTACTATTCTTTTGGTTTCTTCAACAAATCAAGAGACTCACCTAGACAATTATGTGATTTTGACTGTGGAAGGTGTTGTTAGTTAGTTTAGGCCCATTAGTAGGCACTGGTAGAACAATGGTAGAAATGGACCTGTAACGCTGTGTTGGCAATTAGTTAACAACATGATTCAAAGTTGGTTCCTTACTTGGTTGATTTCCTTTGAAAATTATTTGACAGGTTTTCAGAGTTGGAGTGACCTTTAGCAGTGTCGTGCTTGTAAGCTTCAACCCTGTTTGGATCAACCTCTAGATCATGAAATAGGTCTGTATTTGATTAGAAGAAGTTAAAACATGGTCCAAGCCTCTAGTAAAGGAAAGAATCATCGTGGTTGTGGGAAATAGAGGAAGGCCTCCCCTTCTCAAACCAGTTAACCTAGTTCATCCAGGGGATTGGGCATGGACGCAAGTTAGCCTCTTGTATCATATAGGAAGCTACTAATGCTTATCATTCAAGTAGTTCAAGTTTGGTCAAGCAGCTTATTTCATATTGGGAAGAAGAGAACTGATAGACTGAGGAGGATTTTGAAATTAATTTAAACGATTGGAAAACTTTGATTCTAGACCCAAGCCACACCCATGGCATATCATCTCAATATAAACAGACAATCCATTTGTTCTGGATGATGAAGATAATTCTGGCTAAATCCTTGTATCAGTTTCCACCTGATATGCATTTTTACTCCCATGGACACTCGGACTACACCAAAGTGTTTCAAAATATTCAATTTCAATTGCAGCAGCAGAATGGCCAGCTCAACCGAATATTGTAGCACATCCCTTCTATTCCCCACATGGAGCTTGCAGGTTCCATTTTGAAGGACCCTACTCTAGTGGATTTAGGTGATGATGAATAGTGGTAGTGCAATTATGGTTATAGTTTTGTACGAAACTATTTCAATTTTTCAAGCCTATTAGCAGTTATGTTAATAGATATCTAGAAAATAGGATGAACAAAGACTCTCAAAAATATATTATATGGCTTGCGAGACTCATTATTTTTTGTTTCTGGATGGCATATTTTGCGGTTAGGTGGTGAGTAAACTTGGTTTCCCTCAGGGTAGGTTGAGGCCACCAAACCTTCAAACATATAGATGTAACCTTCTTTATGTTTGAAAATTAATGAAAAGGTACCACCAAGCTTACAATTTTTTTTTTTTAAATAACACATTGTTTGGCCAATTTAATGTCTTGAAATTATCAACTAGGGTGCATAGACTATTGAAGTACAGGTGCACAATATGTGCTAGAAGTTATTTGATATGTCGTTATGTATTTTTCAGGATCTAAACTTAAGATGAATATGGAGGTGATGTTTGTTAATTATATTATAGTTGCAATCCTTAGAGTTGTTAGCTAATTTCTTGGGATTGATTCTCTATCTAATTAGTTTATGGATAATATAAGAGGGATCCTGCTTGTATTAGATTGTTTTGATATTTTTGGTCTTGAATCTTTATGCTGCAACTTCTAATTCACTAAGTGAAAAAGGAAATCTATTCTATCAATTGTGAAGAAATATTGTCTAAACTCAATTGTTTAGGAGAAAATTCTCACATTTTTACTTATTTAATTTTCATTCAAACAAGATATTTCAAAAAACATCTATGTTGTGAAGTAAACACACTTTAACTATGATAGATAATAAACAAATGAAGTAACCATGTTGTACCAGGTACAAAGCAATTCAAATTACAGGCTAAACTAGGTATGAAGCAGATGAAAGTACTTATGCAAATAACGATTCATTGGCGAATTCATTGTGCTGCATTTTCACACAAAATAGAGTATTCAAGGAATGAAAAGGAATTGAATTGTAATTGATTAAGACATTTCATTGTTCATAGGGGTCCTCCATATATTAGTTCACAATATTCAATAACATCAACACATTCACACAAAACCAATTCTATTACTGGCAAACGAAATTCACAAACTATTTCAAAATTACATCATCCAGCATGCACGAAATCACAATGTGGCCATAAGTTTTATAACAGGTCTTTGGCATAACAACATGAGTAATCTAATATCTTTATATTAGCTAAACTATATCGCTAAATCTTCGATTTTCTATTCCTAAAGAAAATCAATAAGATTTCAATTGAACTCGGATTTCGTTTCAGTGAAAATCTTGCAGTTGACTTGGGGTTTGACCACGATCTCCTATGCTTACCTTAATGAACAATTTCAAGGGCATATGAATGTATCCACAAGGAAACCATTCCCTATGCATCTGCATCCTTTGTTGCTGACCTAGAGATTCTGAACCTTGCAAACAATGGAGATAGCTATAGAAATATGGATTAGCTGCGGAAATAGACTGATTCGGTAGCCAATTGCATTCTTTAACAAAATAATACGGTGTAAATTCAAACATGAATAAGATGACATATTATTGCATATCTTCATCAGAACGTGGTGGATATGGATTGATTTAGGTGGTAAATATATAGGAAAAGGGAGGAATATTAGGCAAAAATAGATGTCATGGTAAGACAATCTTCGAACTCTACATTCCCATAGACTAGAGATTTTGTATGTCCTCATACACTTCTTGCTTTTCAGTCACTTGTGCCTCCTGCTTATCACCTCCAAGTTTCATTGTTTTCTTATTTTTAGCAGTTATTGGAATTATAGGTTTTCTCATAAGAATTTTGTATTTTAGGCTGATAATCTCCCTTTACGTAATTCTATTTTCCTTCTTCAGCTTTTTGTTTTTTTTATACCACAAGCTAAGATGAAGGATGAGATTGTCACTTTTTGCAATTTGGATCTCACTTTGTGTCTTCAATGCTTGATTCTCATTCTTGAGATACCAGTTCAATGTTTCTAATTCAAAGATCTTCTGCTTCAAGATGTTTGAGGCTAGTTGTTCATTTACCTAGTTTCTTCCTTCTCCAAGACTCTAAATTGTCTCTTTGCTTGTTGTCTCTTTCCTTTCCAATGACTCTATATAGTCATATATTTTCTGCTAAAAAAGGTCATTACCTGGACTATGCACTGGGCTTCTTAGAGGTGAACTGTATGGTTATGGTGATACTCTTGGTAGTGATATCGGTGACCCTTTTGGAGAGCTTCCAGGGTTTTCATTTGGCTTATCCTATGTTGGTTTGTTCTCTGTTGGCTCATTCTCTGTTGTCTCATTCTCCATTGGCTCATTCTTTGTTGGATCATTCTCCTCAAGGTCAATGTACTCTGTAATTTTTGAGATGTCTGTGGGATTGTGCTTAGCCTTGTACTCCTCCTCAATCCTGAGGTTTGTATTTCCTGTACTTTACTTCTTTTAGTCTCTATTTTTTCTTCTTGAGGAGGGGGTTTAGTTTGTGAGAATTATTCTTTACTTTTGCTCGCTTTATTTCTTCTAGGGTTTCCCCTCTTCATTCTCTGCAAAATATTCAATATTGGCAACTCTTCTTCTGATACTTCTGGCAGAGTCTGAGGTGCATGCTCCTTTATGATTTCTATGGTTCTCTTTCTTCCTCTAGGAGCCCTGTTGTTGCTTGCTTTTTCTGGGGATTTTTCTTCAAAGTGGTTCCTCACCATGAAACTTTCCGAGTCATCCCCTATACTTTGGAGATGAAATTCAACCGATATTTTTATCATGTCATGATGATACATGGTGTTTTCTATACACTGAAATTTCTTTTGAATGTTTATAGACATTTTCTTAGGACTATTTAAGAGGAAGTAGAGAAGATTCATCTGGTGATCTTCAATGAAATGCATCATCATCCTAACATGATAAAAATACATTTTCCCAAACCTACCCTCACAAGTGACAAACTTTTGAAGCACAAGTAGTAAGTTTCTCCATTTATTATTAAGAGTAGTGCTGGGAATACCTTTCTTGTAGACAATAGTGTCCATGTTCGGATTTTTTAGGAAGACCTTTCAATCCTTGCCATTAATTACCCTGTTATTAAACCATTTTTCCCTACTCCTTGATAGCTCAGTAGTCTCCGCAATCATGAAATTTGTTATGGTGAGATTAATGTCTCCTATTTTGACTTCAGTCCCATCAAATGAGCACACAAATGTCTTGGTCACTTCCCTGTGAAAACCATTGAATTTTTCAATGAACCACAACCATTGTTTATTTTGCAACAACTCCCTAGTCTGTGGGTACCCCTCCAAGAATTCCTTCCTGTTGGCTCAGTTCGAACAATTATCCCCATTCTGAAGGATGCTTTTCCTTGAAGACTGGTTAACTTAAGAAGAAAATGGGGTTGGTCGGGTTTGCTAAGTGGCAAAAAGATGGAGTAGCTTTGAAAGTTGAAAGTAGTGTAAGAATAGGGAAGAATAGGTGAATTATCATCAAGGTTATAGGAATGAATCGGATTGTTAGGCACATTTAAAGTGATGATTGGTAATTACTTCGATGGATTTGGAATGGGGAAGTGACATGACTTTTTAAGTGACGGCATATGATATTTTTTGCGAGGCTGCCATCACCCTTAGGTTATAATTATTGCATTCTAATTTATGGCAGTACTATATCTTCTTAATCATGTATACAATATAACCTTCCCTATTGTTAAATTAAAGTAGTACATACCTTTGATCTCTTTTTCTAACCTTATTTGTTGTCCTTTGATCTCCTGTAGGTACTTTGCTTTGTTACCTGACCTTTAATCCAAATTACCAAGTGTCTTTGTAGGCTCCAAAAATTCATTAGGTTGCAAAAGCCTGTCATATCTATGGAAAGTTGTCCAAGTTGCAAAAAGTTGTCCAAGATGTGGAAAGTTGTTGATTCTACAACTGTGAAAGAAAAAAATTTAATAAAGGGACTTCATTATTTTTTTTTTGAAAGGAAAGTTTGAAGTGCCAATAGAAATTGGTTTTCACTCTAAATTTTTTGTATAAACCTGCTAACAACAGGTTGGTTTACATGTTTATACCTCTCTTTCTTTTACATATTATTATATGTGTGTACGTGTGTGTGTGTATATATATATATATACATATAATTTACTTATTATTATTATTATTAATTAATTATTATTTTTTTTTTTAAGAGTAAACTGAGTAAAATTTATGTGGAAAGGAAGAAAAATTCTTCTTGACCATCTTCAGTTTTGAATTATCTTGAAACATTTTAACAAATTCATCTTTAATGACTTCTGGTAAAGCCTGAGTCAATTTCCATTTATGAATAGAGGAATTTTCTCTTCATCAATAGTCCTGATTCTGATTGCACCATTGTCAAAGACATTTCAAAATTCATAAGGTCCAAGCCAATGGGTTTGGAATTTTCCTTGAAAATTTTTGAATTTTGAATCAATGAGCAATGCCCAATCTCTCGGATGAAATTTCCTTTCTTTAATGTACTTATCATGCCATCTTGACCTCTGTTGTTGAACTAGGCTAGTTCTTTGGAACGCTTCTTGTTTGATTTCATCGAGCTCATTTAGTTGTGTCATCCTTTGCTTTTGGGCTTCTGATAAGTCAAGATCTAACTGGATTGTTTTCTTATAGGTCTCCATCTGGAACTCTATCGGAAGTATGACTTGCTTCCCATAAACAAGTTCATAGGGAGTATGCCCTGTAGTATTCCTCCATGTAGTTTTGTAGGCCCATAAGGCTTCTGGAAGCTTTTCCACCCAGTCTTTCCCATGTAGATGTACAGTCTTGGTAAGGATAGCCTCAATCACCTTATTTGTGGACTCAGCTTGTCCATTGGCTTGTGGATGGTATGGAGTGGACTTTCGATGTTTTATCTTGTATTGGTCCACAAGCTTCTACACTACTTTCGATGTGAACTGTGTTCCTGATCTATTACAATTTCTCTTGGGACACAAAAATGAGTAAAAATATCCTAAAAAAGAAATGAAACTACAACATTTTCAGTAGAAAAAGGAAGTGCTTTAACCTCTACCCATTTATTGACATAATCAATACATACGAGAATATACTTCTTTTGCTTTGAAGGTGGGTTGATTGTTCCAACAAAATCCAATTGCCAATTTTTTAGATGGCTCGATGAGCACCTATGGTTGTAGTGGCATTTCATTTGAAAGAGTAGGTTTACCCATTCTCTAACAACTGCCGCATCTTTTAACATATTTCTTGGTGTCCCTAAAAATGGAAGGCTAATAATATCCTAAAAGCAAGATTTTGTAAGTAGTTCTTTTGTCAAAAAAATGTCCTCCACATGGCTCATCGTGACAACATTTAAATATCTCTGGTATTTCTTCCTGCCAAACACATCTTCCAATGATGAGATCTGGCCCTGTCTTGTATAATTCTTCATTTATCCATGAATATGATGTCCTATTGTGGACTATTCTTCTCTTTTCTCTAAGGGATAAATGAAATGGCATTTTTCCTATGGCCAAGTAGTTAGCAATATCTGCATACCAAGGTGATTTAGTAGATACTGCGAAAATATATTCATCTAGAAATTTATCTTCTACAGGTTGATCATTATTTTCATTTTGTATTATAGATAGAAAATCGGCAATTATGTTCTATTTTCTTAGCCTATCTAGAATGGTTATGTTGATTTCTTATAAAAGTAGGAGCCATCTAGTTATTCTTCCATTAGTGATCGGTTTGTTCGTTAAGTATCTAATGGAAGAATGGTTTGTGTGAACAAAGGTTTCATAGTCAGTTATATAATGTATGAATTTGTTAATGGGATGAACTACAACTAAAAACTCATTTTTGGTTATAGTATAATTTAACTTTACAGGAGTTAGATTTTTACTGATATAATAGATTGCATAAGGAGTAAGATCTTTTTTTCCTAACACAACCCCTAAGGCCAAATTTGAAGCATCTATTGAGATGTGGGAAGGCAATTTTCAGTTAGGTCCTTTTAAGATGGGTGCTTCAGAAATTCTCTTTTTCAAAGTTTCGAATACAGCTTGACATTCAGAATCCCAATTGAATTCACAGTCTTTGGTGAGTATTTTAAAGAGTGGGGATGTAATTTTTGTGAATTTTTCTATAAATCTTCTATAATATCCAGTAAAACCAAGAAAACTTCTAGCATCCTTTTGACAACTTGTCACTAATAACTTAGAAATGAATTCAACTTTAGATGAGTCTACTTTGATTCCATCTCCTGAAATATGATGACCTAAAACAATTCGTTCATTAAACATCATCAAGCATTTTTCATGGTGTAATGAGAGATTTGTTTCTTTACATCTTATTAATAATTTTTCTAAATTTTCTAACGCTTCATTGAAAGAATCCCCATAGACTTTGAAATCATCCATGTACACTTCCACACAATCATGAATAAGGTAGAGAAAATGCCGAGGACTACTCTTTGGAATGTTGCCAGAGCATTACATAACCCAAAGGGAAGTACTCAGTAAGCATAAGTTCCCCATGGACAAGTGAATGTGGTTTCATCTTGATCCTCAAGGGCTACCTAAATCTGGTTATATCCACTGAACCCATCCAAGAAGGGAAATTATTTTTTTCCTGCTAATGTGTCTAAGACCTAGTCTATGAAAGGTAACAGAAAGTGGTCTTTTAATGTTGCTTTCTTTAATTCCCTGTAATCGATGCATACTCTCCATTTTCCATTCTTATTAGGAACATTACTGAGGGTGAAATCCATTGAATTTTGGATATTGAATAGATGAAATTTACATTTAATAGTTTTTGCAACTCTTCCTTAATAATTTATTTTAGGTTTGGATTCATTCTCCGCTGACTGGTCCTGCATTTTGTTCAATGTAGATATGATGTATGCTAGTTTTAGGATCAATCCCTCTTATTTCAGTGTATTCCCACACAAAAGTATAAAAATGTTTCCATAAAATTTCGATCAATTGATTCTTTTGCATTTCTTCCAGGTTTTTCTTGGAAAGATTTACATCGAGGAATTCCAAAATTTTTCCATGGAGAGAAATGATACTTGTTTAGATGAGAGATACTCATTTTGCTTATGATCATAATGTGGGGAAGATTCATTGTTTTCCAGTAAATTTAAAAGATGATCTTCCTCCTTTAGTCTTTCAGTAATGAAAATAGGTTGTATATCTTCTTGATCTTCTATCCATTCTTCACTTTATGTATCTATTGTTACTCTTGTAGGGGGGTATAATGTAAATTTCTTTGTAGAATTTCCATTTGATATAAACATATCGCCTGACCTACAGCCGATGAAAGCATCAACTATAGACAACCAAGGCCTCCCTAGAATTAATGGATGTCCTCCTAAATTATTCTTGGGTGTTAAGACCCTAAAATCAACAAGATACTCCCAAGAATTTAAGGATACAAAAACACCTTCCAACACATCATCTGATTTAATAACAGACCTATCCACTAATTGCATTAGGGTTGGTGTGTACTGAAGGTTAGGAAGCCTAAGTGTGTCCATAACTTGTTTACTCATTATGTTTATGTTTGCTCCTAGATCAATTAATTTGTTTGGTATTTCAGTTCCATTGATGTGAATTTTTACAATGGGGCATCCTGATCTAAATATTTTTGAATTTTCGTCTTCCCCATCATAATGTTTCCAATTTTTCTAACTATCTGAATTATTTTTATATATTTTCTTCTTCTCCCTTATCTTTGTGTACTTAATTCCTTAATTTTTTTTGCAAAAATCGGTATTTCTTTTATGGTTTGTAATAAAGGAATCTTAATACAAAAATTTCTCAATTCATCCATCATATTGTAATCAGGCAAGACAATTTGTTTCTCTACTCCTTCATCGATTTTCAACCTTTCCGAGAAAGGTGGTCTAATTGATATCAAGGGTTGTTCTATGATAGGAGTATTTATTGGAACTTCTTATGTTTGTTTATTTTCTTTTTGAGGGGGAGAAGTCTCCCCTTCTTCTGATTGATTTTTGTGTTTTTGAAGATCGGATCTTGTTTCTTGAATGACAACAGGAGGTTTTCTTGGTAATACTCTTCCAGACCATAATTTTACATTGTTTAGATCCAATAGAATTATTACATAAGTTTGAGGATTCTACCCCTCCATGTTGTACACTAGTTGTTGTGGTATCTTATTATTAAGATTCGGAAGTGGTTGAGTGGGTAGTTGATTTGATCTTTGTGGAAAGGTAGGGAAAGTTGTGGGTTTTGATTCTAAATTGGAACTTGTGGTAATTGATTAGCTTGAGGAATTTTATTAGAAAGGGGGAAAAAATGTGGTGGAAGGTAAGATGGTGAGTATTTTTGATATTGAGCATAGGCTCCATAAGGATTTTTCCATCCTTGATTCCAAGGTTGTGACTGTGTGATGTAGGAGCATTCAACCCAATAATATCATTGTATTTTAATAGACATAGAGGTATTGTGTTTTCAATGAAGTTGGTTTCTTAAGTTTTGAATTAATGTAATTATTTAGGCTTTTGAGTGATTTTAATGAGAATAGGAATTAATTGAATATTGTGAGGCATATTTGTAAATGTTCTCGAATGTAGGAGAACATGAGAGACTTAGGATAGTTGAGAGATTGAGGGATTTTCAAATTAATTGTAAAACTCAGATTAGAAGTTAGTTCATGATTTTTTGGATTGAAGAGGATCCTTAGGGATGAGGAAGAGATTTTAGGATTTGGTTGAGGAGTTTATGGATCTAAACCAGGAATTGGTTTTAGAATCCCTTTGTATAAATGTAAGCCTGAAATGCATAGATAGAGGTTAGTTTTTTAGATGGTTAGCTCGTTAGATAGGTTAGATAGGTTAGCTAGATAGCTAAGGTTTGATTATAAGCCTACGGGTAGAGTGTGAACCAGAGGCCACTGACATTGAAGATCAGGGAAAAGAGAGTCTCTTATGTAAATACTTGTTTATTAATTCAAACAACTGAATTCTGAGTTTGAATGTGTTTTTCAAGTATTGAATGTTGAATTATGAGTGAATTGGAATTATGTATAAATATATATGTGCAGGTAGAGTCCAGGCGAAATATAGAGAGAAGAAGAACAAGAGAGAGGTTTGTAATGGGCTATTGAACAATTGGAGAATCCAAATTAAACTCTGGAATGATCGTGATTAAAGAAACATATAGAGTTAAGCTCAGGAGGAGTCACACAGTGGAATAACGAAAAGACGAGGAACCCAAAAGTAACCCGAAAACCATAGAAACATTGAAAGAATGGCATAAATCCAAGTAAAAATGAAGAACATAGAGGTAAAGCATTGATGCACAAGAACCATTGGATCTTAATAGATCAATGGATGGGATCAAATCGTATCGAGCATAGATGATTAATATCACATCACATATAACAGTAGTGAATGAACCTCAGCCTTGGGTAGTTGCAATTTGCGATTTGCGAAGTCATTGTGAACCGTGGGATCATATTCCCTAATCAATAGTGGATGAGATTTAATAAATATCGCATTGCAACATTACAATGGTGAGGAATTAACCTTGGGCCACAAGGAAGTGTGATGGGCGATGTTCGATGCGATCAGCGAAGTGATCACATTGCAAATATTCCATAGCTATATATCAGCCCTAAATGAATGTGACATGCGACATTACGATGTGCTATAGAGCGGACCCGATAAGGTTATAAGAGCAGGTTTATATGATTTCAGGTCTGATTATGTTAATCACATATCAAAGGATAAGGAAGAATGTGTTAATGAGACTCGTGGAGGATGGCGATTGCAATAGTGATAAAGGATGCATCGAGAAGTGTGTAAAGACTGTGTTAAAGCAGAAAAAGGTATTTTTACAATGGATTTATATTATAAAATTATTATAATAGAAATAAGCACCAATGTGAGGTTTTCATGTGGAAGCTCAATTATAACTAAAGATTAAAGAGTGGGGTTTGGATATATGTGGGCATTAAGAATTAACGAAGGATTAAACTAAGGTTTATGAGGAGAATAGAGTCCTGATAGAATGGAAAGGATGGATTAAGGGTTAGACTTGGTTAGTCTATAAATCATTCCACAGAGTTAATAAAGGGGGACTTAAACCATTAAGTAATGAAGGTTTGACTCAAAAGAGAGTCTAAAATTCCTGGGCAAATAAATTTATGCATTGTTTACATGCATACTATGGGTATACGTGGATAACCACGCATCAAAGTGGTATCAAAGCATACCTATAATGTAAACATTTGGTATTAGAATAGAACAAAGAAATTATGTGTAAAAGTTTCTTTGGGAAAAATTTAGAACAGAGTTATGTGTTAAGATGTGTATGGAGGAAAGAGAGGATCAGATTTTAATCTGACAAACAGTAAGTACACAGAGGTGATGTGTAGGAGAACTTGTAGATGCAAGAAACATAGGACAATCTATTCAAACTACAGAAGATGGTGGAACAAGATCAAACAAAGATCTTAAAGGGGAGATGATATATTCTTATTTTAATTTGATTTGAAGATTGGAGAATATGTGGTTTTTATACTAATGTACATGTGACATCATAAGGAGGTCAGAAGGTTACAACAATAGCCTAAGAGAAAAGAGTGCTCAACAGAAGCTGAGAACAACTTTCAACTACGGTTGGGTAGCAGTTGTTGAGGTAGCTTCACATTTGCAATTGTGGGTAGAGTTGTCCTAGAGATAACAATTCCAACAAAAGTAGTGTTGGGTAGAATTGTTAGTCAGCAAGAGGTTCAAGGAAAGAACCAGAGAGATACTGAAAGACTGAGCTCAAAGGAGAGAAGCTTAGTGAGGCATATTTATCAAGGAGACTTGTTATTGTAGAGGTAGTCTTTTAGCTGACAAAGGTAATTCGACAAAGGATGTGGGTAGAATTGCTAAGGTAATGAAGGAAGCTGGTAAGAATTTCTGAGTGAAAGAAGAAGTGGTCAGAATTGAATATTTCATGGTGATTGAAATAGAAGAGGACAGTTGTGTTCTTGAGAACTGCAGATGAGTTAAATCCTAAAGGAGTAGAGAAGAGTGCTCAAAGGAGGTTCTAGAGATATAGAACCAATTGCTTGCCAAAATACCGAGTACAGAGGAAATAATGGTGAGGTGAGTGGCAGCAGGGAAGACTTGTTCTTGTAGAAGTTTTAGTGCAGCTCATAGGGAATGAGTGAGGAACTCATAGATATGGAGAAGAAGATGACTACTGATAGTCATAGCAGAGGTTCTGATGAATACCACAATAGAAGAAAGATGAAGAAAGAGAATGCTAAGGAAAATGGAAAGAGGATGAGTCAAGAGGAAGTTGATAAAGGAATTGTAGAGATGAAAGAACAACTCAATGTATTGATGATGATAATAGAGGAAAGTCAGAGACAAGGTTGGGTTTCAAAGAAGTAGCCAATGAAGTGGCATAAGTTATAGAGAAGTCTACAATAGAGGCAAGTAAGGTGGTTGATGGGAAAACTCAAAGAAGTTGAGATGGAAATGGAAGTTTCCATTTGTGAACCAGAGCAAGGTGAAGTTATGGATGAAGATGAGGACTTGAAGATTGAAACTTCAAGTGAGACCAAAGAGTCACATGATTTTAAATCTGACAATTTATTTATGTTTGCAGGTGAAACATGTGAAGGACGATAATTTGCTGATATTGACATAAAGAAGGAAGAAGATAGGCAGAATCTAAATTTTGTTCTAAAATAAGAAGTGGAGAAGGATATCAAGAAATTAAATAAAGGATTTGATGAGATTGAGGAGAAGACCATCGAAGTGTTTCTAAGTCATGTAAAGGACTTGGAATTGTAGGAGGAATTGGTGGTTGAATCATCAGATGAGACCATGAGGTCTTATGTTCTTACAACTGACAAGTTGTGTGTGAATGCAGGTATTGCAGAAGACAAACTATTTTATGGAACTGTCTTGAATGATGCTAAAAATTGCCAAGTAAAGTATGATGATGACTGCCTTTCAAATGAAGATCAATTTGAGTTATTACAGCAGAAGGAGTTCATAAATTCCATGATGAGTGGAAGAAATATCTTTAGTAGAGATAAGACAGTTATGTCTTATGATAAGGAATTTGATATTGCAAAGAACAACGAGGAATTGACTTTCTTAAATGACCAAAGGGATAGTGATGAACAGACATCTGAAACTATCAAAAAGATGGAGGATCAAAATTTTATTCTAATTAAGAATGAAGAAATAGTGTCACCAATAAGTTGTACTTGTGACAAGAAGAAGATAGTGAGGATTGTACTGAACTTTTGGGAGAAATTCCAAGCGAGATGGAAAATTTGTGGCATGAATTAAGTATTTTGGAGGAAAGGCTAGAAAACCAAAAAGTAAGTCTTCAAGTTGTGAAATCAGAACTGAATGACAATGAATAAGTTCACTACAATGAACAAGGACAAAGAGACATCATTAGAAAAGATGGTATAGAGGAGAGACTAGATGACAGTCTCATGAATTTTTTTGGGAATTCAAAACAACATACTGATGTGCTGATAGAGGAGGAGAAAATAGAGCAGCATACTAATGTGTTGCCAAAGGAAGAAAAAGCACAGAGGCATTATGATTTTATTTTAATAATTGTTTTATGAGTGCAGGTATAGTTGTAGATGGTGGAGAAAATTTGGCATATATGAGTAGCCAAATGAAAATGAAAGAAGAAGATTATGTGGATGAATTTAATCCATGGAATAGAGGTGTTTAATTGCTAAAACGAATGTTGGAAAGTCAAGATTCAATGTTTAATTTAGATGTTGCAAAGGGAGATATCTTTTTTGGGTGGAAGCAATGTCTACAATGGTATCTAGAGCAAGAGTAGGAAAAAGAGATAGGAACCAACAATTACAATGTGGAAGTAACCAAGAGTAGATTGAATAGTTAGTGGACAACAACAACAACTGAAACAAAGAGGAAGAGGAAGAAGTAAGTGGCAGAGTATGGACCAGCCTAAAGATATGCTAGAGATGGAGATTAAAGAGTTATGGTAGTTGATGATGAAATAGTCCATATGGAGGAGAATGATAGCAGCAAGAACGATGATCAATCAGAGTATGAACTTGATTGACAAGGAGAGAAAGATAAAACAAAATATAGCAAACATACAACAACAACAAAGGTGCAAGGCATTTGGGCAACTACAAACTAAATTTTGGGACCCTGAAGGTTTTCTATCAATATATGAAGACTCATGATCAGTAGATCATGGAAATTTTCTACTTTGGGAGTCCAATGTAGAAGCATTCAACCCAATAATATCATTGTATTTTAGTAGACATAGAGGTATTGTGTTTTCAAGTAAGTTGGTTTCCTAAGTGCTGAATTATTTTAATGAGAATAGGAATTAATTGAATATTGTGAGGCATATTTGTAAATGTTCTCGAATTTAGGAGAACACGAGAGATTTGGGATAGTTGAGATATTGAGGGATTTGAGAATTAATTGTAAAACTCATATTAGGAGTTAGTTCATGATTTTATGGATTGAAGAGGATCTTTATGGATGAGGAAGAGATTTTAGGATTTTGTTGAGGAGTTTATGCATCTAAACCAAGAATTGGTTTTAGAATCCTTTTGTATAGATGTAAGCCTAAAAGGCATAGACAGAGGTTAGCAGGTTAGATGGTTAGCTAGTTAGATAGGTTAGCTAGATAGCTTAGGTTTGATTGTAAGCCTACGGGCAGAGTGTGAACCAGAGGCCACTGACATTGAAGGTAAGGCCAAAGAGAACCTCTTATGTAAATACTTGTTTATTAATTCAAACAACTCAATTCTGAGTTTGAATGTGTTTTTCGAGTATCGAATGTTGAATTACAAGTGAATCAGAATTTTGTATAAATATATATGTGCAGGCAGAGTCTAGGCGAAACACAGAGAGAAGTAGAATGAGATAGAGGTTTGTAATGGGTTGTTGAACAATTGGAGAACCAAAATAAAACTTTGGAGTGACTGTGATTAAAGAAACATACATAGTTAAGCTCAAGAGGAGTTGCACAACAGAATAGTGGAAGGACGAGGAACCCCAAAGTAACCCAGAAACCATAGAAACATTGAAAGAACGGCATAAATCTAAGTAAAAAGGAAGAACAGAGAGGTAAAGCATTGATGCACAGGAAACTTTGGATCTTAATAGATCAATGGACGGGATCAAATTGCATGGAGCAGAGATGATTAATATCGCATTGCATATAATAGTAGTGAATGAATCTCAGCCTTGGGCAATTGCAATTTGCGATCTGCGAAGTCATTTTGAATCGTGGGATTGTATTCCTTGATCAACAGTGGAGGAGCTTTAATAAATATCGCATCGCAACATTACAATGGTGAAGAATTAACCTTGGGCCGCATGGAAGTGTGACGGGCGATGTCTGATGCGATTAACGAAGTGATCGCATTGCAAATATTCCATAGTGATATGTCGACCCTAAATGAATGTTACATGCGACATTGCAATGTGCGATAGAGTGGACTCGATAAGGTTATGAGAGAAGGTTTATATGATTTGAAGTCCAGTTATGTTAATCACATATCGAAGGAGAAGGAAGAATGTGTTAATGAGACCCGTGGAGGATGACGATTGCGATAGCGATAAAGGATGCATCGAGAAGTGTGTAAAGACCATGTTAAAGTGGAAAAAGGTATGTTTACAATGGATTTCTATTATAAAAGAGTTATAATAGAAATAAGCGTTGATATGAGGTTTTCATGTGGAAGCCTAATTATAACTAAAGATTAAAGAGTGGGGTTTGGATATATGTGGGCATTAAGAATTAACAAAGGATTAAACTAAGGTTTATGAGGAGAATAGAGTCTCATAGAATGGAAAGGATGAATTAAGGGTTAGACTTGGTTAGACTATAAATCATTCAGCAGAGTTAATAAAGGGGGCCCTAAACCATTAAGTAATTAAGGTTTGACTCGGTAGAGAGTCTGAAATTCCTGGGCGAATAGATTTATACATTGTCTACATGCATATTGTGGGTACACGCGGATAACTCCGCATCATTGTGGCAAAGCCCGTGGCTGCAAGGCTGAATTCCAATTATTTTGTGAAGACTGGGCAAATTTTTGTGGTCTAAATCCTTGTGATTGATTTGGTTTTGGGATTTTCCATGGTGTTTTGGATATAAAGTAGAGAGGGTATACTGGTTATGAGATTCCTTCATCATTGAATACAGCCTTAAGACCTGGTTAGGATGGACATTCCTTTGTATCATGATTATCTCCACATATGACACAGGTTTCTATGGCTTTTGAGTCTAAGGGACACTCTGTTAGAGCATATTTCTTTCGACATTTGGGGCAGAAGATAGATAATGCAACATTTTCAGAATTTTGCTTTTTTTTGTATTTTAAGGGTGTCTATCTACTCACTTAGGCTCCCTAAGATATATGTTTTAAAGGTGTCAAGCAAATTTCCTATTTCTACCCTGTTGACTTTCCCAGCTGTGGATTTGTTAATTCTTGATAAGAGAGGGTCTCTAGGACTCCTTCCAACTCGTGCTTTACCCCTTGAGATATGTACACATAAATCACAAATATTTGCAAATGGTAGTTGGGAAATATCTCCTTTCCCAATTAGGTTAAGGAAATCGATCCATTCATCTTTAATAGCTCTGAGTATGAGGGATTTTAGGGTTTCTTCATCCAAATTATCCATTTTTTCTCTTTTAACATTATAAACAAACCTTTCTACCAAGTCTTCAAGATTTTCAGCTTCTTTTTGTGTCATTTTCAAGACTTCATCTTTAAGGTTACTAGGCATATAATAATCTCTTTATTTGCCTAAGAAAACCTCTTTCATTTGTCCCCATGTTGTTATAGAATGCACTCCTAGACTCATGAACCATTTTAATGCTAAGTCATTTAATATGGCAAGGCACAATTTTGACTTCTGAGCATGATGCAAATAGTCATATGATTTGCATAATAGTTCGATTTCGAAGAGAAATGTTTCCATATATTTGTTTCTTTTCCCATGTAAATTAGGAAAAATTGAGGGTGATATATTTTTCATTGGGAGGGTTGTATCTTCATCAATAATAGGGAATCCATAAGAATCTTAGTTTTCTCTACCTCTACCCCCTCTTCTACCTCTACCTCTTCCTCTTCCTCTTCCTCCAATCCTATCTTCTTCACCATGGACATTGTGTACTTCTCCTTCCCCTTCTTCAGCCATGATAGACTCTTCAGAACTAATAGTGCTCTTCTAATCTTTTTGGTTCCTCTATCAATGGTTGCTCAAAATAAGTTTCCAATTGCTCTTCTTCACTAGGAACTTCCAATTTTTCTCCCAAAATTTGCTCACCAGTGGACGATAGAAATATTACTCCTATAGTTGGGGATGTAGGATTTTCTTCAATTACAGCTTCAGTAGAAGAAGTGGGTGAAGTTCTGGATTGGATTTCTGATCTTGAGATTTCAGGAAGCCTTTGTCGACCTCTAAAAGGAATTTGGGTTTGAGTAGGTGGCGTGGAGTCTCGAAGTCTAGGTGAAGTGAGTGGATTTGTGGGAATTAAAATTCTTCTTCTCCCTAGAAATCTACCTCTAGAGTCTCTATCCCTACACATATCATGTTTCTATTTATTTATTTTTAAATTCTATTCGTACTTACCTGGCAACGACGCTAAAATGCTTGGCCAATTTAATGTCTTTAAATTGTCAATCATAAATTGTCAACCAAGGTCCGTAGAATATTGAAGTACAGGCACACAATATGTGCTAGAAGTTATTCGATATGTTGTTATGTATTTTCCAGGATCTAAACTTAAGATGAATATGGAGGTGGTGTTTGTTAATTATATTAGAGTTGCAATACTTAGAGTTGTTAGCTAATTTCTTGGGAGTGATTTCTACTTAATTAGTTTATGGATGATATGAGAGTGATCCTACTTGTATTAGATTGTTTTGAGATTTTTGGTCTTGAATCTTTATGCTGCAACTTCTAATTCACTAAGTGCAAAAAGAATTCTATTCTATCAATTGTGAAGAATTATTGTCTAAACTCAATTGTTTAGAAGAACACTCTCACACTTTTATTTATTCAATTTTCATTCAAACAAGATATTTGAAACAACATCTATACTATGAAGCAAACACACTTGAACTATGTTAGATAATAAGCTAATGAAGTAACCATGTTGTACCAGGTATAAAGCAATTCAAATGATAGGCTAAACTAGGTTTGAAGCAGATGAAAGTACTTATGCAATTAACGATTCATTGACAAATTCATTATGTTGCATTTTCACAGAAAACAGAGTATTCAAGGAATGAAAAGGAATCAAATTGCAATTGATTAAGACCTGTCACTGTTTGTAGGGGCCTTCCATAGATTAGTTCACAATCTTCAATTAACCCAACACATACACACAAAACCAATTCTATTGCTGGCAAACAAAATTCACAAATTATTTCAAAATTACATCATCTGGCGCGCACAAAATCATTGTGCAGCCATAAGTTTATAACAGATCTCTGGCATAACAACATGAGTAATTTAAGCCTAATATCTTTATCTTTGCTAAACTATATTGCTAAATCTTTGATTTTTTATTCCGAAAGAAAATCCATAAGATTTCAATTGAACTCGGATTTTGTTTCGGTGACAATCCTTCAGTTGGCTTGGGGTTTGACCGTGATCTCCTGCGCTTATCTTAACGAACAGTTTCAAGAGGATAGGAAGGGATCCACGAGGAAACCATTCCCTACCCATCCACATCTTTTGTTGCTGACCTGGAGCTTCTAAACCTCGCAAACAATAAAAACAACTACATAAATCTGGATTAACTACAGAAACAAAGTGATTCGGTAGCCAATTGCATTCTTTAACAAAACAATAAGGTAGAAAGTCAAACATGAATAAGAAGACATATTATTGCATACCTTCATCAAAACTTGGTGGATATGGCTTTATTTAAGTGGTAAATATATAAGAAAAGAGAAGAATATTAGGCAAAAAGAGAAGTCATGATAAAACAATCTTCGTTCTCTACACACTATATAGTACATTAACCACATAATATTGTATGGTATATAACTATCTTTCTTCCTTTTAAAAATACCATTTTTAACATTGTATAAAAATAATAATTAAAAAAATTTACTTTCATATAAACAATATCTTAAAATGAATATCATACACGATAATTTGTGGCTGATTTAGGATCATTCTTGCTTATCCAAGAAAATTTGAAATCCAACAACTTTCTATAAAATAATAACGATTAATGGGACACAGAGTGCAAGAATGAAATCAATGTGCAAAGTTGTGTAGAATGCAGCTTTACCATTAAAAGTCATGAAACATTACTTACCTTTATCTTGAAATACATGCAGTTGTACAATAATGTGTAATTGCAATACATAGAAATATGTGTAACATCACATATATTGTTGTCTAGGCATATCCGTTATATAGAAATATGTGTAACATATACATAGTGGCATATCCATGGAAACAAGTGCATATTTTATAATTAATCAAGATCTGTGATATCACAAAGAGAAAAGTAGAATATTTTAAGCCAATATGTTCTTCGTTTGGAGAACAGAGTGCACAACTTTCAAACCTATTTGGATTTTATATTCAATGCCAAAGAAAACAATGCTTTCCCTAAGTTTCTAAGAAAATAACTTTAGTGCGAGATTCAGCAATCAGCTACAAGGACGTTAAAGAAAAAGAAAAAGCATATTGAAAGTGAAATGTTAACTTCCATTTGTGTGGTAGGCATTTGCCATTTTTCAAGTTGCAACTCAGTATTGCAACTCTGGGCCTTTGCGTCTCCTCGGTAATCAATCATGTCAGTATCATGCAATAATTTACATGCCAAGTAGCACATTCAAAATCATTACCAACCCCACAAATTTACAGCACAGGAAGCATGACCATAATCATTATCATCGCTACAAATTTCTCAAAGATGGGACAATACAGATGACCAAAGATCCAATATCCTGAAGACAAAACTCTCTTTTTCTCTCAGTAATAATAATGATGAGTCTTGGCTCCTTGCACGTGGAATCCTATTTATTTGACAGTATACTGTCGCCATTCATGAATAATCTCATAATCCTATATCATAATAGCAGAATTATGGATGTAACATGAAAACCCAATGCTATAATAGAGAGAACGGTGATTATTTTAGAAAGAAACAAAGCCTCAACTAATGGAATTGAGAATATGTTTCTTTTTAAGCAAAAATCTAGAAAAAGCACTACGCCATATGAGATTCCTAGTACCCACCATCTTCTTTGCTCTCCTTTATCAGGTTGTAAAGCTCATCACTCATTCACGTGAGCTTTTCCATCTATTCAATAACTTTAACTTTTACTTTAATACTTTAATAAGTGTTACTGTTATTTAGTGTTGGAGTAAATGTCACTCTATTGGAATCAAATTGTGTGGATTAACATTTAGTGTTGGAATAATTGTTACATTCTATTGGAATTAAAATATGAGGATTAGCAGATACTTTGAAAATATAAGAATAATCATTCAGTAAGGTTTAAAGTTTAAGATTTTTGGTCTAACACAATATCTCTACAATATCAAAACCTTAACTTAGGTTTAATTCTCCTATATCTCAACAATATCAAAACCTTAACTTAGGTTTAATTCTCCTAATTACCAGTAAGGAGTTGAAATAATTGCCACTTCACTGGAAATCAAGAATCAATTTACCTACACCAACAACCACCTAAAACTATGGGCCTAACTACTGACTTAAAATAATGATAAGGATTTGGTGCAACTAAATACCTCAACATTTCGTATTTGTATTTGATTTATTTAGCTGCTCAGACACTTAACACCACAGGAACTTGTAATACAATCTGAAAGATGACCACCCACAGGTCTTGGCGGTCGGTCGTCTTAGTGGGAAGCCTGCTGGCCCGCGGGGACCGATTGTGATGATTGAGGCGTAAATTTCAATGGCGATGATTTCGGGCTCTGATATTCTGTGAGAAGTACAAAGTCAAATTGGCCGTATCTAAGTCTCCAAAGTCCATAAATATTCGTATGTCATGCATGTCTTGTATCTCATTTATGCAGGTTTACTTTCTGTACATCGGGAATCTCCCATGATATTGAAAGGGGATCCTAGTAGACATGTGCAGCTGCTTTTATCTTTTCTGTGACGACATGACGGCTTATGTAATGGCAAATCCTATTTCCAACTCCACATTGTAATATTATGTAATTAGTCCCAGCATGAGTTTGTACCATTCGATATATCTAGCAGAGTAGCTTTCGGTACTGATGCAGCGTTGTTTCAGTTTACGGCGACACAGTGTTCAGGATCCACAACGCGTCTTATTTGTTGGTCTGGCGGGACTAAATAATTAGATTTCGATTTTGGTTGGCTGTGCAACGAGTCGGTGGGCGAGGGCTTCGGTGTACAAAGAAATTGAAATTTGAAAATGGAAACCAGACTAATAAAGATAGACAAGTAATAATATTTTAAAGTTTAATTGCGACATAATAGTTTGGAAGATTAGGACTTCAGAACTATTAATATGAATACGTAGAGGCCATCAATAGGATGTTAATATGAATTAATATAATTAATATAATTTATATTTTGAATTTAAGTTCAGAGATATTAAATTTATTTTTATTTTAAGAAGGTTTGTATTTTAAAAGATTTTTTTTTTAGATTTTATAGTTGGAATTAAGACCTATGTCATTTATTATATAATTAATCTAAATATAGATAAGATATAAGTATTAGTTATTTTAATAATACCATACAATACAATATTTTTCATATAAGTTAGCACAATAAATTATAATAAATAGATATTTAAAAAAATATAAATAGATTTAATTGGACTCATAATCTTTCTAGAACCTAAACACATATATCTTTGTACAAAAATTTAAAGATACATCTTTTTATAATATTTTTTGTTTGTTTTTTTTTAATTTGACTTTTACATTAAAATTTCAATTATTATGCCCGTAGGTTAGGGCTTCTAGAATTTTAATTTAAGTGTTAATAATTGTTAGGTGAATGAGAGGGATTTAACTTCCATAAAATATTCTAGAATATTTATAGTAATAATCAAAGATCAAAGGTTGAGATTTATTTCAAAAGTAGTTATGCTTTTTTTTGAGTTTTAATTAAATTGATTAATTAGAAAAGTTTGTCATGTAAACATGAGTTATGATTTTTTTAGGCATGTGGTATTACTAACACATGTTATTGGCCCATGGTATTGTAACAACGCATATTTACAAAATAAAAATCTTGCTACATGCTTTTTTAAACATGTATAATACATATATGTTTGTATGTTTAACTCATGTAATTTTTTTTTGATATATAATTGATAATATTATACAATTTAAAAAACAAATTATATATCTATATATATAATAATATATTATATATATATATATATATAATTTTGGTAATGATAGATGTTTCACGAAGCAAGTATTTTAATGCTTATCAAAATTTATCACCCATTTAATTTATATGGCTACTCTAATTTAACTTGTCACTTGAAAAACTAAACCTAAAACTAAAAAAAACTAGAATCCAACTTACCACTTACCACTTAGAAAACTAAACCAAAGACTAAAGAGTATAGAGTCCAACCTACTACGTGGGAAACTAGACTCAAGACTGAAAAAATGGAGTCGGAGTCCAAAATGCCAAACTTAAACTAAAAATGCCAATATTTGTGGAGAGTTGAAGGCGGGACTGCTAGCCCATAGTTTATGATGAATAAACAAAAAAAGAGCTAATAGGTCATTGAGCAGGAAGAACATTGCAAAGGATCTAGACGTTGTGAACGTTAATACTTTCCAAGTGCCCTCTACCACCTTCATTGATAGGAAAGTTACGATAAATTCTAGTTCGCATTATGGATGTGAAGGGGTAAGGCAACAAGAGGCCCTATGATATCAATTCAAGTTTTCATCATGACTGCATTAACATCCCAACCCAAGTATCCTCTTAATGATATTATGATCACATTATTATGTATTTAATTGGATCATTATTATAATGGTATTTTTATTGATTGATTTATTTTATTTTACTTATTTATCTAATTAATTAATAATATATTAAAAATTAAAAATGATATATAGTATATGGATTTATAAATAAATGAATTTTTTAAATTATAATAATTACAAAAGTTGAATATATAATATGAACAAGTGAATTTAGTTTTTTAATGTATTGGTAAAATTTACTATAATATATAAAATTATAAACGTTTTGTCAGAAAAAAAAGCCATTTAAAAAAATTTGTTGATTCATTTTTTTCCCAAAATTCCTAATCTTATTTTCATATTAAAAGTTACGTGTAAAAGGTGTTAAATTAGTCCTAAGATAAAATTTTACGAATACATATTTTTACATTTTCACTAATCGACATATGATCCTCTATTTATCATAAAGTGGTTTCTAAACTTACCTCCAAAGCAAAGGGAATTCCACAACGCAAAGCCTATATAAAGTATTCAAATAAAATAATGCTGGTGTAATTTAAACTTTATGCTATGACATGTGCTAAGAAAAACCGTTCCCTCCCTTATTTTGATACTAAAAGTAAAAATGTAAGAAGTGATAAGCACTCTTAGCATAAAATCTTATGGAATTTAGGTATAAATTTATTATAATTTTATGTGATATTTCCAGATAATGTAAATATTTTTATTTGTGTAGATTTAATAAATTATTTATTTTTTAGTTATAAGAAATTGTTTTTGGAATTTAATTATTTTTTATTTCTTGAGGATTTATTCTAGAAGATCAAGAGGATAAGAGTATTTGAGATTAGCAGAAAGGAAAGTAAGAGGAAAACTATGTGCTGAAAGGTCAGGCAGTTTTTATGTGGCTATGTCTGGTTGGGACAGATAGCTGAGAGGTTGTGAGTTCTCTTAGAAAGAGTTTCATGTACACAGGAATAGCTCAGGGGCAGACAATTTGGTGTAATAGTCTCAAGGTTGGGAGGAAAAGAAACGAGAGGTCTGGTTGTGGACTGACATAGAAAAGAATCTGGGAAACAACGGTCCAGATAAGTGGAAGAATTCTTATGTTTAATTGCTAGAAATTTATCTTGTGTATTGATATATTTTTATGTTTAAATTGCTAGATCTTTATCATGTATATTGATACAATCTATGAATACCAATCATTAACATAAATTAGGGAAATGTCTAGATAATTACTGTGATTACACAAGAAGATCCTAATAGACATTCCATATAGATGAAAGTAAATCTTCAGTGCTCGATTAAGGACCAAGATCATAGTCAGTGTACTGTAATCCTTTTCTAGAATGTCAAATAAAGATTGGAAAAAGAAGACATTATTAATTATCAATAAAAAATGAATAACTACCAACTAGGATAATAACGCCTCACTAATAGAGGTTTCCATTCAAAATGAACTTCTTAACCGGGAAATACAAGCTTACTGACATAAATGGCCCGTGTGGTGCATTAAACCCCCTATATAATCTCATAATATAAATAAGTATAAACGAAAAATGAAAAAGGGCAAGCCTGAGTACAGGTGTTGCCAAAGCCTGAGTTATCCAAGGGATACTCAGATACCTTTTCCTTTAGCTCAAATATAAGTAAACAACGAAGATTTTAATAAGGCTAAGGGAAACGAATTTATAAAAATTGCAGACATTATCTATCATCAAAATAAACAAACAGTAAAGAATATAAGGGAATAAATAATTTAGCTTTTCAAGATCTGGAAGGATTTTTTATGACAGAAGGCTTCGAGGAATCACCCTTCATTTACAAATGCTAACTATTACAACAAGGAAACAGTCATTCAATAGAATTCCAAATGTGTATTTGACATAGAAAGTGGCAATAATAGTATAGACCCATTTACACGACATATTAAGCCAAATAATGTCAAACAATGTAGAGGTATAGTGGTAATAACGCTGCCTCTAGAATCAATATAGAAGTAGACCGAATGAAAATAAATAAGATAGATTCACATAAGTCAAGAATGTAAAACAATGTTAAAGTCAAGCAGGGATAACTAGGGTTTGGATGCCCCAAACCCTCAACAGAACGTTTCGTTACAGAATCGCATGTTCACACACTGACATAAACATTTAATTCATATCAAAACTATTAAAAGACCAAAGGCCCCATAAACCCTCTTAATTACAAAACTCTGAATGGCCGAGAATGTTTGAGTGAAAACTAAAGTAGTCATAGTAAAGCAGTTCATACAATATTAACCATTGAGTTAAAACCCCAAATAATTTAATTGAACATAGGACCCTAGCAGTGTGAGATACCCGGAGGAAGATAGAATGGTCCTTGTCCTGAGTTGATAACTGGGAAAGGGTTCAATCCAGCCTTCACCATGGCAGTGTAAAAACTCTCCCAATCCAACAAGAAGACGAGGATTAGAGTCCATAACCAATAGTAAGACTGATAGAAAACATTATGGAGGAAATGTCAATAAGAAGGTAATATACCTAAGTTAGGCTTGACAGAGGAAACTTTCTGCAGATGGAGGCAACACCATGAAACCCGAGCTCTATTAGGGAAAACCAATCATTAGATATTGTATAACAGATATAGAGATAAACACAGAGCTATGAATCTAGCTTTCAAAATGAAAACCCATTACCTGTGTGAGAAGATTAATCTTGACAGCAAACATCAGAGCCACCACTCGCAAGGAGGTAATGAGAAGGGGATTAATCTCTGCAATAAACATTGGAGCCACCACTCGCAAGGAGGTAATGAGAAGGGGATTAATCTCTGCAATAAACATTGGAGCCACCACTCGCAAAGAGGTAATGAGAAGGAGATTAACCTTTGCAACAAATGTTGGAGCTATTGCTCGTAAGGAAGAAATGAGAAAGAGATTACACCTAACCGAAGGCTTAGAACCATAAAGATTCACCACCTTCGTCTGATCCTTGAACTTCCCAGAGACCGTTGATTCTAGAGGGAATCACAAGCCATAGTCGAAGTAGTACCTCAATAAAAGCACCAGTGAGGAAGCATTGTCACCTAGGCCAGGTAATCCGTAGCCAATTAATGTGATATGGAGTTAGAAAGGACAAGTAATTAAATACATTTCAGAAGATTGGACATTCACTGAGAGCGAAATATGTATAGAGTATATGGTTCATAAATAAATTATATACGATAGGACAAATGTTGCTATGTAAGCCCGAATTGAGTTATGTGATGACATGTGGACTGGATTGACAACAAACTCTCTCCATATTGTAATTCAACCCCAAGTCAAATGCGTTATATGATTAGTCGCTTGATTACATTATAATGTGTATAAAGTCAATACATAATGAGAATAATTATTAACAAATGTTGCAATGTTTACATTTCATAGTGTCAATGTTAAACTATATGGGTATTGTGGTAAGTTAGTAAATACTTTTTTTTTCTTATGAGAATAATTAGCTAGAAGATGTGTGACATATGGTATCAGAGCATTCAGGTTGCCAAATTGAGACCTTTGGAATCAAAAAATAATAATCTTGGTAATATGCACATAGGAAACAGTGAGCAGTCAACATGAGGAGAACCGGGAATCTACCACACGGTTCCATAATGGGAACAATGCCAACATCATTTCAGGAAGGCAATCTTGAGGTTTGGGTGTAGTTGGGCGATGAGCCCCAAAATACCAATACAAATCTATAAGTGATTGTACAAGAATTGAAAGGTGAAATGGCCCAGCTTCGGGTAGACAATGAAAGATTGATGCAGGAGTAGGAAAATATCCTGAAAAGTCTATCAGATAGACAGAATCATCGGCCACTAGTCCCCAGCCCTAAGCATGGCAATATGATAGGGGAACAAGAGTTTTGAACTGGGAATGTGGAAACAAAAGGTGGTGAAGAAAATCAAGAAGATGAATCAGATAACGTGTTCAACCACAAGACTCAGAAATGGCATAAAATTGAACTCCAAGGGGAGTTTCAGAAAATCAAGCCTCCTCTCTTCTATGGTGAACAAGAAGAGGAGGTAGAATCATGGCTCATTTATGAACAAGTATTTCCAGCTCTCTGAGTATGATCATAATCTGAAGGCTTGTCTTGTTATTTTCCAGCTATAAGGCAAAGCCACACTACTGTGGGAGGAAGTAAAAATAGTTTGCGGAGTCAACGAACAAAATAGCCTGGGAAAAATTTCAGTCATATTTAAAAAAAAATGATCTAATGGAGAGATTTTATGATGAAAAAGAAAAAGAATTTCACGGTCTCTGATTGGGTCAAATGACCATGGATGAATTCATAACAAATTTTACATCATTACTATGATATGTCCCTTATATTCATGAAGAAAAAGCTAAGGTGCAGCTGTTTATCAGCAGTCTTTCATTGTTCATGAAGGAATGACTGGAGTTTGACAACCCAAAAACCATGGACGAAGTTATTCGTAAGGCCAAGATCTGCTACCTGTAAAATAAACCAAAGGGAGATATGAGCAAGAGGTGGGCTGACAAAAAGGGAAGTAAATTTATTCCCAGCGACAAGGGGAATAAAGGCATGGAAAACAAAGGATTATATAAAGGTCAAATTAACTGAAATATGAATAAGAATTAGCCCAGATTTAAAGTAATAGGCAAAACCAGGACAAATGAGCAAGTTGGTAGAAATGAAGCAGAATTAACTAACAGACCACCTGTACATTGTTGGGGATGTGGAGGCCCACATTATGTCAAAAATTACCCTCATCGCAAGGGAGCAGATCAAATCTCACAAATACAAGAGGAATCTATTGTGGGAGAAGTGGTTAGGAGCATTCTGAAAATTAATGTGGCCATTGAAGACCATCAAGCAGAATTGCAGCCAACCATGGTTGAATTTGAAGGCACTGTTTTTAATCAAACCTATTCCGGGGCCACTTTAAGTTACATTAGTCCCAAGATAGTGGAACGATGTAAATTGCAAGTTGTTAAATTTAAAAATCCTTGGCTAGTACAACTAGCCATAGGAGCATGTTGAAACATGGCAACAGGAATATTCCAATTTTAATTTGTCCTTGAATTAAAATTGAGAATTAAAATTCGAATTTAGTCTCACTAGCTGCTTGAAAAATAATTGATTAATTCTTGAGTTAATTAGTTGGAGAAATTCAAGCTAGAAGTCTTTGTGAAGTCATGCAACAATTATCCCTTAAATTAAGGATATTATCCATTATTTAAGGAGATAAGGATGAATTGTATTTGAATTGTAATTAGTTAGCTCATTTAAGTGAGTTAATTCCAGTTAAATTTGTTCCAAACAGTTTGAGGAACTAATTGTGAGTTCAGTTAGTTAATGCATTCATGCATCAAACTAGTGTGCTCTAGATGAATGAAGATTCTCTCATCAATAACTCATGCATGTCAGTTCAGAAAAAGATTCAGTTGAGATTAAAGGCAAGGACAATGTACTATCACTTGCAAGAATTTTCCTATAAGAAAATCTCTTGCATGCAGAAGGAATTCATTCCTTGAGATTTGTGTAGTTTTACAGTGTGTTGGAGTAGTGTATGAGATCAGTGTCACACAAGGTTATAGCTAGATCACCTAGGGAAAACTGCACAAGGAAATAGGAGGCTTGGAGGGTAGAGGAGAAAGCATATAGGGATTCTATTCTATCTATGAATCGAGTGAGGGATTGTACTGAGAGCTGGGTAGCTGTGAGAGCTAAAGCTGTGTGTAATCCTGATATATTTCCACTTATATGATAATATAGATAATAGGTTTTTTAGTTGAGGCTTTCCCCAGAGTATTCTTCTGTGTTTCATGTGTATTCATTCTTCTTCTCTGTTATATGTGTTCTGCTTGATCTTGCTCAAATTGATTAAGCTTTCGCAAGTTTGATTGTAGAAGTAGATTAAGTATTTTTCTTTAGCTATATTGCATAATCAGGTTAATCAATAGTTAGAATTTCTACATGGTATCAGAGTGAAGGTGATCGAAGCTGTGAAAAATATACCGAGAAGGGAAAATTCGAATTTTGAAGTTCTTGGTTGCAGGTACAAAATCGAAGTCTTATCATACTTCAAAGTTCACTAATGGCGTTCAATGGCTTGAGACTCAAGTGCGCTCTGGATGGAAGCTCAAATTACATAGCATGGAAAGATTGCATGGAAGTGGTATTAGAAGACAATGGTTTGAAGGATTTCATTGATCAAGAAATCCCCAAGCCAACTGCAGCTAATGCACAAGAATTGGTTGAATGGAAGAAGTGTGTGGCGAATGCGAGACAGATTCTTCTTGACGGAGTTCCAGACCATATTGTCTCGAGTCTCCATGGGAAGGAGACTCTATTTTCATTGTGGAAGACATTGAAGGACCTATATCAGAATAGTAGCGACCAAAGGAAACTGTCACTCAAGGATACGCTTTAGAAAATCAAGATGGAGAAGAGCAACACTATTTCCACATATATGAACAAGCGCACCAGTTGCAGAGATGAACTTGGTAGTGTGGGAATTATTAGCCTTGCTGGAAAAAGGCCCAAAAATGGATCCATATAGGCTCTTAAAGTCTCCAAATTTTCTTAGAAACATGCCAATGGATCCATTAATGTTCTTGAAATCTTCAAGATTTGCTCAAAGATCATCCAATGATCAAAATCAGCACAAGAGGAGAGCCTTTGGAAGAGCGGAAATACACTATTAGGAGGAAAAAACACTTGAAAACCATGAAAAATGAAAAATCACAGGCTAAAACAGAGGAATGAACAACAACTGTTAGATCTGGCCGATGAACGACCCAGATCTAAGTGGCTAATCACAATCAGTTGAGCAGAAAGGAAAACTTAAAGTTGGGTGCATGACACCGCCAATCAGCGATCACCCATGATTGGATCGACGGGGAGCATATGTCGTGTTATATAAAGGATCTGGGGAGTGAGCGACATGCGATTGGGATTTATTGCATCGTTATATCGCATCAGCAGTATACCACAGGCGGGGCCTATGCACATACATATGGGCGACCCAATAGCCAAACCCAAGGGCATTATATATGAGAGTTCATAAAATTTTAAGTCCGCGCCAAAGCCATTTTTAATGAATTTTCCATGTATGTCGTTATATAACAAAATACAAAGGGAAACAGGGGCAGTGTGATAGCGATGGAACCGGACCTGATGGGTTTTGAGAAGCAAAATATCTATATATATATATATATAATATATATATATATATAATATATATATATATATATATATATATTATATAATATATATATATATATATATATATATAATATATATATATATAATATAATATACTATAATATATATATATATATATATTTGCAAAAGCCCAATTTTTAATCTATTTTGTGTATTTTCATTATATAACAAAAATATGAAGGGAGCATTGGCCAGCAACGATTGCGATGAGTCCTGGACCCGAAAGGGTCTGGGAATTGAAATACATAAGATTTGAAGTCCGCGAAACCCATTGTCATGCAGTTTTTAGTGTTTCTCACGTGTTTCATAATACAAGGAAAATACACAGGAGTAGGCTTTTTGCGACTTATGATGGTGACAAGGCTGAACCCAATAGACAATTAAACCATATTTTATGACTTTCGAAGTCCAAAATACACAGAGAAGGCAATATTTTTGTAGTAATGTTGTGTTTTCTGTTCATAACAGAAAGTAGTCACTATCCGCATTTTAAAGGGATTTCATAGACCCAAAGAGCCATTCCACCACAGAGCAGAGGCCAAATCAACCAGAAACAATCATAGAGCCACAAAATGACATAACCATAACAAACGGAATGATTGTGGGGAGTCTTTGGCATGGGAGAACTCCCAGATAATGCTTAACCACGCAAAATATCGAAAATGGTTACTCCTTTGTCAGAAGCAGAAAAATACGAGCCCATGCTTGCCTAGAGGGCATCAAATCAGTTAACAAGGCAGATCAGATAGATTAAGACTTCGAGCCTCTTAGAGCCGAGGAGCATTGTAAACAGGCTATAAATAGCTGAAAGTAAGATGTAATAGAGGTTCAACTTTTGGAGATTATTACTACTATGTTCCTTCAAGCTTCTCATCTTCATTCTAGCAATATTAGCTTCTTTTATTGTTACATGTTCAATTCCATTTTCTCTGTTGTTCTATGCTTGCACATGAATAGGTTATTCATGTTTTATACTATGTCTAATGCTAGATAACTATCATCTTATCTTTGCATTGATAAACTAGATTTGCAAGTTTCATTTGCTTCCTGTAGCTGGCCATTCATATATGTTTATGTATGCATCTGTTGTTACAGTTAGTATTCTCAATCTTTCCATTGAATCTATAAACTATTGAGCATAAGTAGTCTAAAGCCTTGTATTGTTAAGGGTGTTCATGCATGTCTTGAGTGAGAATAGAGCTTAAATGATTATCTGACTTGATCCAAACCATCATTCATTCCAATAGTTCAGAGAACAATATTGAAGATTATATGTTACTAGGCATCTCCAATCTACAACCTAGGAGAGTTTCCTGGAGTGATAACATAATTGGCATCGTTGTCGGGGAGAGGAAACTGAAGCTCAGCTTCCCTGGGAAACGACATAGATCCAGCTTTGATGATAGACAAAGTCTGGGCACTTTTTTGGTTGTAATCATTTATCTGGTGACTCTACTGGGGGTGAAACTTCTTGGTGACTCCACTTCATAGTTATGGCTTAGTTTGTGAGGCGTACTTGGAAAAATTCTTAGAAGCTATAAGCTAACCTAGTACCTGGCCCTGAAAAAATTATCAAAGAGAGAAAGGTATTGCAGAAAGGAGCATCAGGTTCAGGTAAACCTAAACAATCTCCTATATCTCTTCAAGCAAGTCCTGTAATAGAAAAAATACATGTTGAGAGTATAGCATCTAATACTAAGAACCCTCAGAGATTCATAAAGCTCCTTATTCTTTAGTTTCTCCTTTTGCTTTAAGCCCAAAGGAAACCTCACCTCCTATCCATCATACTCCTTTAGTCTTATCAGTCAATCCTTAGCCCTCTATCATTCAAACTGTCAGTAATCTTTTAGTCACCACAACTATGGCAGGTCCAAAAGCACCTATCAAAGTGGAAAGAATCATAGCTGCTAGGTATTGACCTCTAATACTTCCCACTCCTTTGAATTCCATGCCTACTGGAGAATATCAGAAATATAGGCATAAGTTCACTGGGACTGAAGGTGTTACTGTTGAAGAACATATTGAGTCATTTTATAGCTATGCTGATAATCTGGACATTAGTGAAGATGATGTGTGGATGAGAGTCTTTGTCCAAAGCCTAGGTGGAGAGGCTAGAAAATGGTTCAGAGAACTAACCCCAAGATCTATAGCAGATATTGAAGATTTAGATGATGCATTCTTAAAGCATTGGGGGGATAAGAAGGATCTCCTCTACTACCACACTGAGTTTGGGAACTTAAAGAGGGAAAATGGTGAGTTGCTGTCTAATTTTAATAAGAGGGTTAACCGTATGTATAACAAGATACCAATTGAAGTAAAACCCACTGCTACCTCTGCTAAACTCACCTATGCTAGTGCTTTTGATTATGACTTCTGCCTACTATTGAGGGAGAGGCGATGTTCTACTTTGGATGACATGCAAGATGTAGCCTTGGAAGTGGAATCAAACATCATGGTTGCAGAGAAGCTCAAGGGAAATGTTGATAGAAGAAGACAGAGGGGCAAGTATTCATCATCCTCTGATCCTAAGATAGATAAAATGACCAAAATGATCAAGTCATTAGCCTCTAAAATCTCCAAATTGAAGGTTGAGCAACACCCAGGGAAAGGAAGAGTGCCTAATACCTTTTCTCCTAGAAATCCAAATCCAAATCCATATAGAAGAACTAATGAGCAGTTGCAGATTTTGCAAAGAAACAAAGATGCCAATGAAGACCAAAGGCTGAAGGCTCCTTTTCAAAATGTAGTCATGGAAGAAGAGCAGTTTGAAGAAAATGATGAGATCCATTGTCTGGAAGACGAAGGCAAAGCTTCATTTTTTACCTCAGTTGCCTATGAAAATTCATTATTCAATGACCAGATCAACCAAGAATGGGATGGTGAAGCTATTCTACAAACTGTAGATCAACAAAGATATAGTTTGAGGTCAAAAATAAATAATGCCAAGGAAACTCCTATTCAAAGAGTTGTTGTCCTTGCATTACAACAAGCTAACAAGAAAAAACAACCTGCAGTTGATCCCATCATCCTGAAAGCTCTAGCTCATGAGGTAAGAGGCCTTGACAAGTCTTCTTCTCCTTTCAGTTTTCAATTAGAAATTCAGAAGCTAATAATACCTATGCCTCTAGTTGAACTAGTGAAGAATTAATCCTTCAAAAGATCCATCCTTGAGGCCCTTGAGCCTAAAGCCATCCAAGCCTCCACTAAATATGTAAATCTACAATATGACAAGCCAGTTGTTATTCTCAACCCAATGATTGAAAATTGTGAAGATAACTCCCCATCATTCTATGTCTCTCTGACTATTCATGAAAAAATCCTTCACAATTGCGGATAGTGGAGCCAACCATAATCTAATGCCCAAGGCTATCATGGATGAGTTGGGTCTTGACATCACCAAGCCTTATCATGACTTGTTCTCTTTTGAATCTAGAAAAGTGAAATGTCTAGGATTAATCAAGGACCTAGCCATCACTTTGTTTCAGCTGCTTATGAAAAGCATGATCATGGATATTGTGGTGGAAGACGTACCCCTCAAGTTTGGCATGTTACTTTCCAGAGGTTGGATCAAGAGATTAGGTGAATCATTACAAAATGATCTATCCTATGCTACCATCCTAGTTTTTGAAGTTGAGAGCAAGAGATTATACAGAGAAGCTCAACTACCTTATATAATCAATGATGAAAAGAATCCCATCAATCATCCCATATATGACATCGACACTGATTTTGGAGCTTGTATTATTCATATTGAAGAATCCTAGTTGGCCTCCACGTAGCTCAAGAAACCAGTTTGCTAGATCACAGAGGAAGAAAACCCATAGAATTGGGATATGTTTCTTAATGAGGCTTGCTCTAAAGAAGCTACAGGGGCAGGTGTAGTCCTTGTGTCCCCAACACAAGAATACATTCATTTATATTTCAAATTAACCTTTCAGGTCACAAACAACATAGCAGAGTATGAAGCTTTCATTGTGGGCTTAAGCGCTGCTAAAGAAATGGGTATCAAAGGCTTGAAAGTGTTTGGATATGTAGACCTCATTATTGCAGGTAAATAAAACTTTCCAAGCTAGGCATCCAAAGCTAAAAGTATACATAGATGAGGTATGGAGGCTCAAAGATTATTTTATTAATTTCAGCATTTCTTATATCCCGAGAAGGAAGAACTAGCTTGCCGACTCCCTTGTTGTGTTTGCTAGCACGTTTATTCCTTCTTTGCCTCCTAAATTGACATATGAAGTTCAGGGAAAATATAGAGCGTCTCTGCTTGACAATGTCAAATATTGGATAGTTTTTTAAGATGATAAGGAAATTAACAGGTTTTTACAAGTCATTGAGGAATTTGTTGAAACGTACATTGACCAAGAAATGAAACCATGGAAGAACGCAGCCAATCCAAGCTAAAAAACAAGGTCGACTGAGGAAGCATCATCCAACTGCCTAGTAATCATATCCAAAAAGGATTGGTGCCTCTAGAGAAATTGTTCGACCATAACGATGTTCCTTATAAGCCTACCAAAACAGAAAATGAGTCTGCTATTTGTAAACATAATATGAGGAGCCCAGCCCATCCGAAATACATCAATCTATCCACTCATTTGTCTTCTACCCATAATCCTGAGTATTGCACCCTCATGAAGCAATTCGCTGATATTTTTTCCCAGGAATACAGTGATATTAAAACCTATGATACAAACATCCTTCAACACAAGATTCCACTGGAAAAGAACACTACCCCTTTTAAGAAGAAATTAAGACCTATCAGCCCTCTCTTATTGCCTTTGATTGAGAAAGAGATCAAGAAGCTGTTGGATGTCAAAATCATATTTCCCTTAAGGTATTCAAAAAATGGATAGCTAACCTTGTGGTAGTGAGAAAGAAAAATGGAGAAATCAGGCTTTGTGTTGACTTCAAAAGTCTAAACAAGTGTTCTAAAAAGGATAACTACCCCTTGCCTAAGATGGGACACTTGTTGTAAAGAGTTTTAGGGGCTAGAGTAATATCTTTCTTAGATGCATTTTCAGGTTACAACCAAATTGTTGTACATCCAGAATATCAGGAAAAGACTACCTTCACTACTCCTTGGGGCACTTTCATGTACTCCAAGATGCCTTTCGGGCTGATGAATGCTGGACTACTTTTCAGAGGGCCATGGACATAGCATTCATGGGAGAGGACAAGTTTGTCCTTATTTATCTTGATTACATAACAATCTTCTCTCAAAGCCACAAAGACCATTTACATCATTTGAAGAAGGTCTTCCTAAAGTGCAGACAGTTTGGAATTTCAGTAAACCCAAAGAAGTCACAGTTTTCTCTAGAGGAAGGCAAACTTCTGGGACATATTGTTTCTGCTGAAGGTGTGAAGATAGATCCAACAAGGGTTCAAGCCATTTATACATTTTCCATCCCAAGGTCAAAAAGGGACATTCAATCCTTCCTGGGTAAGATTAAATTTGTAAGGAGGTTCATTCCAAACTTCGCAAAACTTCTAAAGGACATCACTTCCATGTTGAAGAAAGGATCAGAAATAAAATGGAAAGATGCATCAAGAAGCTCTTTTGAAGCCATCAAGTAAGCTATCCTGAAATCTCCCACTCTAATCAGCCCAAATTACACTAAAGAGTTTTGTATCTTCTCTTTTGCATCTTATAATACACTTGCAGTAGTTTTGTTGCAGAAAAATGATGAAGGCATAGAGCACCCCGTGGCCTTTTTCAGCAAAACTTTAAGGGATGTTGAACTAAGGTATGACCTTATTGAAAAACGAGATTATGCTCTCATGAAACCTTTAAAGGCATTCAAAATTTATATTCTGCATTCCAAAGTAGTTGCATATGTACCTTCAGCCTCAGTAAAAGATGTCTTAACTTAGCCAGATATTGATGGAAAGAGAGCTAAATGGATTGCAAAATTCATAGAGTTTAACATAGAGGTGAAGCCCACTAAGCTTGTCAAAGGCTAGGGCTTGGCTAAACTTATGGTTGTAGAAAATTGCAGCTTGTTAGACATAAATTGCATGGGTCTAAATTCAAATGATGAGCAGGCAAAGGGAGCAACAGAAGGACAAAATCAAAATCAGTCTCTGGCTGAAAATATATCCACTTGTGAATGGTATTCCAGCATAGTTCATTTTTTGCAGAAGCTAAAAGTCCCTCCAGGGCTTAGCTCAAGTCAAGCCTGAGCCATTAAACTCAGATCAGCCAAATTCTACATTAATAAAAATCTACTTTATTGGAAAGACCCATCAAGAATCCTCTTAAGGTGTCTAGATAAAGAACAAGTTGTGGAAGTCACACACTAGTTCTATTCTAGCATCTGTGGAGGGCATCATTATTCGAAAACAACAACCCACAAAATCCTGAGGTCTGGGTATTATTGGCCTACTCTTTTCTCTGATGCATTTTCTTTTGTGAAAGCCTGTGACAAGTGTCAGAGGTTTGCAGGAAGACATCAGCTAAAATCTCTACCCTTGAAGCCAATACATGTCAATGGTCCCTTCTAGCAGTGGGGCTTGGACTTTAGAGGTGAGATCAACCCACATTCCAGTGGCCAACACAAATGGATCTTAGTGGCCACTGATTATTTCACCAAGTGGATTGAGGCTATACCCACTAAGAATGCCAATCATAAAGTTGTCATAAAGTTCTTAAATGAGAATATTTTCACTAGATTTGGTTGCCCAACCAAACTAGTCACTGATAATGTAGTAGCTTTCAAGGAAAAAGAATTGATGGACATGACTGAATCCATGGGTATTCAAGTGGTGCATTCTACCTCATATTTTCCCCAAGGCAATGGCCTAGCACAATCATCTGATAAGAGTCTGGTAAGGGTAATCAAAAAACTATTAGAGGACAACAAAAAGAGTTGGGATTCCATGTTAAAGTTTGCACTATGGGCTGACCAAGTTATCATCAAAAAATCCATAGGGAATTCTCCATTTAAACTGGTTTATGGCACTGATGCTATTTTCCCTATCCAGCTGATTCTCCCTGTGGCTAAATTCTTGCAAGAAGAACAAGATGAAGAAAATGACATGGTAAAAAGAATGAATAACTTGGTCAAACCTCAGCAGATCAGAGAGCGACTAATTGAGAAGTCAAAGGCTCATCAGAAGAAAATCAAAGAAACCTTTGACAGGAAGGCAAAAGTGGACAATTTCCAAGTTGGTGACTGGGTGCTTAAATGGGATGCATTTAAGGAAAAGAAAGGTAATCATGGCAATTTTGATTCCTTATGGATAGGTCCGATTGTCATCGTCCAAATTCAGCAGAACAATATATTCATTCTGCACAGTTTGGAAGGAGGATATACTTTTGGTAGCCTAATAAATGGGAAGTTCTTGAAACTTTATTTCATTTAAGGCTTTAAAGCCTTGTCATTGTAAATATGTTTTTCTAGTTTTTATTTCATTACAAAATAGACTCCATGCCTAATGGAACACTAGAAGGAATATTTGACTTTGTTTTTTTAGGAAAGGCATTGATCTGTGATCCTTGAAACCTTCTAGGGAGGATTTCATGCCCAAAAGGAGCCAGTGTTAGCCTTGCTGACAAAAGGCCCAGAAATGGATCCATATAGGCTCTTAAAGTCTACAAATTTTCTCAAAAACATGCCAATGGATCCATTAATGCTCTTGAAATCTTAAATATTTTCTCAAAGATCATCCAATGATCAAAATCAACGCAAGAGGGAAGCCCTTGGAAGGGTGTAAATACACTATCTGGAGGAAAAAATGCTTGAAAACCATGAAAAACCCAAAATCGTAGGCTTAAACAGAGTAATGAACAATAATCGTTAGATTTGGCTGTTCAACAGTCCAAATCTAAGTGGCTAATTGCAGTCGACTGAGTAGAAAGGACAACTTAAAGTTGGGCACATGACACCGCCAATCAGCGATCATCGATCATCGAATCGGTAGGTCACATTGGCAGGGAACATATGCTGTGTTATATAAAGGCCCCGAGGAGTGAGTGACGTGCAATTGAAACTTATTGCATCTTTATATCGCATTGGCCCTATACATCGGGCAGGGCGTATGCACATACATATGGGCGACCTGATAGCCGGACCCAATGACATTATATATGAGAGTTGATAAATTTTGAAGTCCGTGCAAAAGCCATTTTTAATGCATTTTCCATGTATTTCATTATATAATGGAATACAAAGGGAAACAGGGGCAGTGTGATAGCAATGGAACTCGGACCCGATGGGTTTCGAGGAGCAAAATATATATATTTTGAAGTCCACAAAAGCCCAATTTTTAATGTATTTCGTGTATTTTTGCTATATAACGAAAATATGAATGGAGCATTGGCTAGCAGCGATTGTGATGAGTTGCGGACCTGAAAGGGTCCGGGAAGTGAAATACATAAGATCTGAAGTCCGCCAAACCGATTTTCATGCATTTTTCAGTGTTTTTCGCGTGACAATGAAAATACATAGGAGCAGGCTTTTTGCGACTTGTGATGGCGACAAGGCCGGATCCAATAGACAATTAAACCATATTTTAGGACTTTTGAAGTCCAAAACACATAGAGAAGGCGAGATTTTTGCAGTAATGTTGTGTTTTCTGTTCATAATATGAAGCAGTCACTATCTGCATTTTAAAGGGATTTCATAGACCTGAAGAGCCATTCCACCACAGATCAGAGGCCAGATCACCCAGAAACGATCATGGAGCCACAGAACGACAGAGCGATAAAAAACAGAATGATTGTGGGGCATCTCTAGCAACAGAGAACTCCTAGACAGTGCAACAAACCACCCAAAATATCTGAAAATGGTTACTCCTCTATTAGAAACAGAAAACTATGAGCCCATTCTTGCCTAGAGGGCATCAAATCAGTTAACAAGGTATATCAGACAAATTAAGACCTCGAGCCTGTTATAGCTCAAGAGCATTGTAAACAGGCTATAAATAGCTGAAAGTAAGATGTAATAGAAGTTCAACTTTTAAAATTATTACTACTCTGTTCCTTCAAGCTTCTCATCTTCATTCTAGCAATATAAGCTTCTTTTGTTGTTACATGTTCAATTCCATTTTCTCAGCTATTCTATGCTTGCACATGAATAAGTTATTCATGTTTTCTGCTATGTCTAATGCCAGATAACTGTCATCTTATCTCTGCATTGATAAACTAGATTTGCAAGTTTTATTTGCTTCCTGTCGCTGGCCATTCATATATGTTTATGTATGCATCTGCTGTTACAGTCAATGTTCTCCATCTTTCCATTGAATATATAAACTATTGAGAATTAGTAGTCTAAAGCCTTGCATTATTGAGGGTGTTCATGCATGTCTTGAGTGAGAATAGAGCTGAAATGATTATCTGACTTGATCCAAACCATCATTCATTCCAATAGTTCAGAGAACAATATTGAAGATTATATGTTACCAGGCATTTCCGATCTCCAACCTAGGAGAGTTTCCTGGAGTGATAATAGGAGTAACTACAGCCAATGATGATATGCTGAGCCTCACTCTCCTCCATCTTCCAAAGAGCTAGAATAGCTACCAGGACTCTGTGAATGGAAGAGATAAACTGCTAGATTGGGAACGACTGTGGTCGGATCTGATGCAGGAGGAGATCAGGAGGAGCATAAGAGATGGTTCTTCATCTAAGCATGATGATGAAGAAAATTTGGCCTTAGCAAGTAACGCAAGGAAAGGGAAAGGGAAGGCTTACCATTCCAAATCGAGTTCTTTTGTGGAGGGAAGAAGATTGACAAATCTAAAGTGAAATGCTTTAATTGTCATGAGATGGGTAATTATGCAACTAATTTCCCATTGAACAGATCCAAGAAGGGATCCTCGAAAGGATCAAAAGGTGAGACATTAGCCTCTCAGTTCGAATTGGATTTTACCCTCATTGCATGCATGGTTTCATCGATGGTGGGTTGTGTTTGGTATCTTAACAATGGAGCCTCATTCCACATGACCGGCGATGAAAGTTTATTCAGTACCTTGGAGGAGAAAGACCTCAAGATGTGCATAGAGATGGGTGATGACGGAAAGTAATGTGTTTCAGGAAAAGTCACGGTTGCTTTTCAGAGGGAGCATGGAGCTCCTCTCACCTTGACTAATGTAAAGTATGTGTCTGGAGTGAAGAAGAACTTGGTATCAGTCGCGATGTTGGAGGACAAAGGCTACGATGTTGTCTTCAGTAAGGGAAAGGCGTTCCTCAAACACAGAGCCACGGGTTAGACCAAGAGGATTGGGATTCGAGTGAAGAATCTCTATAAACTAGAGGTGGATGATTGTGTTGCATTGTGTTCAAAAGAAGAATTGGTGCAAAGCCAAGACATTGGCATTTATGGCACAACCAATTGGGCCATTTGTATCATGGGGCCTTGAAGATAATGCAACACATCTCTATCAGACCTCCCAAAGGTAAACTTGAGCAAGTGGACACATGCAAAGGTTGTACCTTGGGAAAGTACACCAAGTCTTCCTTTCACGATCGAGACAGTCGAGCTGAAGCAATCTTAGAGTGAGTTCATACTGATTTGTGTGGAACATTCTCGACAACATCCACCATGAAGCAAAGGTATTATGTGATTTTCATTGATGATTTTTGTCATAAATGGTCGATTTATTTCATGCAGAAGAAGGAATAAACCTTCTCAAAGTTTTGTGAGTTCAGAGCTTTGGTTGAGAAAGAGTCAGGGAAGAAGATCAAGGCCTTGAGAAGTGACAATGGTGGAGAGTATGTCTCTCAAGTGTTTAAGGACTTCTATGTAGCAGAAGGAATCAAACGGGAGTTGACGGCACCTCATAACCCACAACAGAATGGGGTGGCCGAGGGGAAGTACAGAATGATTGTGGGTGCAGCTCAGGTGATGCTGCATGACCAAGGCCCACCACTTCATTTGTGGGCTGAGGCATGCAACACAACGGTCTATTTGCAGAATAGAAGCCTGCATCGCATACTTAGGATGAAGACACCACAGGAAGCTTTCTCTAGGAACAGACCAGATGTGGGCCACTTCAGGATCTTTGGCTCATCGGTATATTTCCATGTGACCAAGGATGCCCAGAAGAAACTTGAGCTGATAGCTGAGTTGGGAATACTTGTGGGGTACATTGATAGGTGTACTTGCCTACTAGTCAGAGGACAGTGGTTCGCAGAGATCTCAAGTTTGATAAGTAGAAGGCCATGCGAGTTTCCCTTGAGAGGGAGCTCCAACTACAGGCTGTGGAGGAACTTTTGGTTCCTAAGGAGGATGAGCCACAAATTAATGCAGAGCAGCTGCATGCAAAGGTTCCAAGAGTGGAGACATCCGCTCAAGCAAAGTCTTCCAGAGAGGGATGGAAGTGCACAAGAGAAGCTGACAGATTGTTGTCAGATGTGAGAGAGAATGTGGGAGAACCATCTTCTCAATGCAGACAGAGGAGGTCACCTAAGGGGTACAGTGGTTACATGGCCCTTGTTGGGGAACGTGTTGAGACTGAGCCATCTTCCTTTGAGGAAGTAGTGCAATAGCCGATTTGGGTTGATGAAATGGTGGAGGAGTATGAATCCATAGTTCGTGTAGAAATTTCCCACTGTAGATCAACAGATTATGCTGTATACTAAAGAAAAATACACGATCTACTTCTGCAACAAACTTGCGGAAGCTTAATTGAATATGAGAAAGATCAAATAGAACACATATAACTAAGGATGAGAAATCAATCACACATGAACACATAAGAATAACTTGGGGAAAGCCTCAGCTTAAAACCCCAATCTCTATATTATCATACAAGTGGAAATATGTTCAGTATTAACAAAAGAATCAACTCACAAGCTACCCTACTCTCTCTACAATCAAACAATACAGCTCACAGACTGAATAGAAACAAGATATGCCTTTCCTCAACCCTCGAAGCCTCGTATTTCCTTGCACAATTTTTCTTGGGGTCCAATGATGCCACCTGTGTGATTGGTCTTGTCACGCACTCACTAAACTGAAGAAGTAAATGTGCAATCTCCAAGGAATGAATTCCTTCTACATGCAAGAGATATTCACAATGGAATATTCCTGCAATTGATAGTACACTGTCCCTCCATCTGATCTCAACTGGGTCTCTGTCTGAACTAACATGCATGAGTTATTTATGAGAGAATATTCAGTTATCTGAAGTGCAGCAATTACATGCATGCATGCATTAACTAACTGAATCACAATTATTCAACAAACTGTTGAACTAATCTAACTAGACTTACTAGTTAACTAAACCAACTAATTACACTCATGTCTTTTCGTTAGCTAATGGATAAATCCTCATCAATGGAGAAAATATTGCAGTCCCCACATAGACTTCATGTTTGATTTTATACAACTAATTAACTCAAGATGAATTAATTAATTATTTTACAAACAACTGCTAAGATCAAATTCGAATTTTTACTTCTCTATTTTAGTTCAGGGACTAACTAAAATAGGAACGTATCCCGAAATGCTATTTATAGTAGTGATAAATTCAACACTTCTATATTTATCATTTCTTGTTGTTATTTTCAACACTCCCTCTCAACAAGAAAGGTATTATCAGTAACCCCAATCCTGTCTCTATGGAACTCGAACTTGCATTTTGACAATGCCTTAATCAAAATATCTGCATCCTGTTCCTTGGTTGAAACATACAACAACAACATGATCCTCTTGACCACACAGTCTCGAAGATGGTGATACCATATATCAATGTGCTTGGACCCTATCATGAAAAATTGGATTCTTAGAGAGTTTGATACAACTCTGATTATCATAGTAGATCATGGTTGGATCCATCCTCTAACCAAACAATCCCACTAGAATCTTCCACATCCAAATGGCCTTACATGCAGCTTGACTAGCAGCGATGTATTCAATCTCTGCTGAACTAAGTGCAACTGATCTTTGTTTCTTGTTGTACCAGGAAATTACAGCTGAACCAAGGTTGAAGATTCCTCCAGAAATGCTCTTCTGGTTTGATGGACTCCCTACCCAATCCACATCTATCAAGCCCTGAAGCTTCACTCCCTCTATCTATCTGTACCATAATACGAACTGAGATGCGCCTCAGAGGTATCTCAACACATGCTTTGTTGCCTTCCAAAATAGCTTGGTAGGCTGAACCATAGCTTGACTCAGTTGGTTCACCACAAAGCATAAGTTGGGTCATGTGTTCACTAGATACATAAGTGAACCCACCAGCTACTGATAAACAATAGTAGCTACTACCTCACTTGAAGTAGCATCCTCCTTCCTCCAGTTCCTAGCTAGAGGAGTCTACATGGGCTTGCACTTCTCCATGTGAAAGTGCCTGAGTATCTCATTGGAATAATTTCCTTGAGACACAAATACTTCATCATCCTTCTGCCACACCTCCATGCCTAGAAAGTAGTGCATATGACCCATGTCTTTCATCTCGAACTCTCTTGCAACATCTTGTCAAAATCAGATCATCCACATAAAGAACAATGATCAATGGCTTACCTTCTACCATGATGTGGTAAAGGTTCACATCTGCTTCACCCTTGGTGAAACCCAACCCGGTGAAATAGCTGTCGATCTTGGTGTACCAAGCACGAGGTTCTTGCTTCAGCCCATACAAAGCCTTCTTGAGTCGGCACACATGCGAGTCATGATCGAAGGTCTCAAAACCCTCTGGCTGCCCAATGTACACCTCCTCCTCAATCTTCCCATTGAGGAATTTTGTCTTCATGTCCATCTGATGGATCTTCCAACCCGTATGAGCTGATAATTCCAACATCGATCTGACAGATGAGTACCTTGCTACAGGAGCAAAGGCCTCACCGTAGTTGATCCCCTCGACCTATGAGAAACCTCGGGCAACAAACCTTGCCTTATTTTTCTCAACACTGCCATCAGCTGCCTGATTTACCTTGTAAAGCCATCTGGAACTCACTACTGGCCTTCCCTGAGGTCTTGGGACAACATACCACACATTGATCCAAATGATAGAGTTGTACTCCTCTACCATTGAATCAACCTAGACTAGTTGTTGCACTACCTCCTCGAATGAAGGTTCAGACTCTACACACTCCCCAACCAGGGCCATGTACCCAGTGTACTGCTTGGGCGACCTCCTCTATCTGCATTAAGAAGATGGCTATCCCACATTCTCCCACGCATCTAGTATCAACCCATCAACTTCCCTTGAGCGTTTCCACCCATCTCTGGAAGTCTCAGCATGAGTTGATGTCTCCACTCTTGGAACATCTGCATGCGGCTACTCCGCATCAATTTGAGGCTCCTCCTCCTTAGGAACTAAAAGTTCCTCCTCTGCATGCAACTTGAGCTCCCTCTCAAGTGATACTCGGATCACTTTCTTCTTGTCAAACTTCAGATCCATGTGTACCACTGTCCTTTGACTGGTAGGTAGATACACCCAATAGTTGTGGGGTGTATCCATGTACCCAAAAAGTATTCCCAACTCTACTGTTGGCTCTAACTTCTTCCGGGCATCTTTGGTCACATGACAGTAAACTGATGATCTAAAGATTCAGAAGTGACTCACATCTGGTCGCTTCCTAGAAAAGGCCTCCATAGGTGTCTTCATTCCCAATATACAGTGCAGGCTTCTATTCTTCAAGTATACTATTGTATTGTATGCCTCAGCACATAAATGTACATTGTAGTGGTAGGCTTTGGTCATGAATATTGCTTGAGCTTCTCCCACAACTGATATGTTCTTCCTTTTGGCCACCCCATTCTGCTGTGAGTTATGGGGTGCTGTCAACTCCCGTTTAATTCCTTCTGTGGCGCAGAAGTCCTTAAATTGTTACTCTCCACCATTGTCAATATGCAAGGCTTTTATTTTCTTTCCAAATTATTTCTCCGTGAAGGCTTTAAACTCACAAAATCTCAAGAAGGTTTGATCCTTCTTTTGCATAAAGTATATCCAACATCTACAATAAAAATCATCAATAAAAATAACATAGTACCTTTGCTTAGCGGTGGAGGCTATAGAGAAGGGTCCACAAACATCTGAGTGAACTTGCTCCAACTCTACTGTCTAGATCTGGAAAGGAAGATTTCACATACTTACCCAAGGTACAACCTTTGCATGTATTCGTCTACTCTAGTTTTCCCTTAGGAAGTCCAGTAGAAATCTGCTGCATGATGTTTAGGGCTCCATGGTACAAGTGGCCCGGTCTTCTATGCCATAGCTCACCAACATCTTGGCTCTGCACCATCTTAGCTTTGGAACTCAATGTAGCACATTCATCTACCTCTAGCTTGTAGAGATTCTTTACTCAAATCCCAATTTGCTTGGTCTGTCCAATATCAATATGCCACAGGAATACCTTTCCTTTACTAAAGACTACATCATAGCCTTTATCTTCTAGCATAGAAATAGACACAAGATTCTTCTTCAGATCTAGTACATACTTTACATCAGTCAGGGTGAGAGGAGCTCCATGTTCCCTCTAAAACACAACTGTAACTTCACCTAAAACACGATACTTTCCATCAATTTTGATCTTGATCTGCATCTGGAGATCCTTCTCCTCCAAGGTACTGAAAAGATTTTTTTCACCTGACATGTGGAATGAAGATCCACTGTCCAGGTACCACACACATCCCACCATGGATGAAACCATGCAAACAATAAGAGAGAAATCCAACTCAAACTGTGAGGCCAATGCCTTGGCATCAGATCCCTTCAAGGATCCCTTCTTGCATTTCTTCTGTGGACAATTCGTAGCATAATGGCCCACTTCATGACAACGAAAGCATCACACTTTCGATTTGTCAAACTTCTTCCCACGATGGGGAGAACCGGATTTGGAATGGGGTTCCTTCCATTTCCCCTTCCTTGCCTTACTTGCTAAGGCTAGATTTTCCTCATCATCTTACTTCGATGAGGATCCATCTTTGTTTCTTCTTCTTATCTCCTACATTAGATCTGACCAAAGTCATTCCCAATCTAGTAGTTTTTCTCTTCCATTAACCAAGTCTTGGTAGCTACACCAACTCTTAGGAAGACTGAGGATTGCAAGACTCACCATGTCATCATCGACTATCATGATCCCTACACTTCCAAACTCATCCTTGTAGGTGGTGAGCTTGTTTAGATATGTAGAGATCGTGTCTCTCTTTTCACACTTGATTTTCTGAAGCTTGTCTTTCAGTACCAACTTTCTCTGATCAATGTTGTTCTGATATAGATATTTCAATGTTTGCCACATCGAAAACGGCGTCTCCTTCCCATGGAGACTCAAGACTACGTGGTCTTGAACTCCCTCCAGAAGGATTCTCCTTGCTCTAGCCACACATTTCTTCCATTCCGCCAATTTTGTAACATTAGTCGGTTTGGGGACTTCTTGATCAATGAAGTCTTTTAGACTGTTATCCTCTAATACTGCTTCCATGTGATCCTTCCAGGCTATATAATTCGAGCTGCCATCAAGGGCATACTCGAGTCTTAAACTGTTGGACGCCATTGGTGAAATTGAGATGTGATAAGAACTCAATTTCTATATTCAGGAACCTCAAACTTCGAACTTCTCCCTTCTTGTATATTGTTCTTCACTTTTATCACCTTTGTTGTGATACCATGTAGAAATTTCCCACTGTAGATCAACATATTATGAAATATACTAAAGAAAAATACAAGATCTACTTCTACAACAAACTTGCGGAAGCTTAATAGAATATGAGCAATATCAAATAGAACATATATAACTCAGAATGAGAAATCAATCACACATGAACACAAAAGAATAACCCGGGGAAAGCCTTAGCCTAAAACCCCAATCTCTGTATTATCATACAAGTGAAAATATGTTCAGTATTACAAAAAGAATCAACTCACAAGATATCCTGCTCTCTCTACAATCAAACAATACAACTCACATACTGAATAGACACAAGATATGCCTTTCCTCAGCCCTCCAAGCCTCCTATTTCCTTGTGCCTTTTTTCTTGGGGTCTAATGATTCCACTTGTGTGATTGGCCTCATCACACACTCACTAAACTGAAGAAGTAACTATGCAATCTCCAAGGAATGAATTCCTTCTGCATGCAAGAGATATTCACAATGGAATATTCCTGCAACTGATAGTACATTGTCCCTCCATCTGATCTCAACTGGCTCTTTGTCTGAACTGGCATGCATGAGTTATTTATGGGAGAATACTTAGTTATTTGAAGTGCAGTAGTTACATGCATGCATGCGTTAACTAACTGAACTCACAATTAATTCAACAAACAATTTGAACTACTCTAACTGGACTTGACTTAGTTAACTGAGCCAACTAATTACAACTCAATATTACAACTCATCATTATCTCTTTAACTGATGGATAAATTCGTCAATCAATGGAGAAACTATTGCATGTCCCCACATAGAATTCATGTTTGATTTTCTACAACTAATTAACTCAAGATGAATTAATTAATTATGTTACAAACAACTACTAAGATCAAATTCGAATTTTTACTTCTCTATTTTAGTTCAGGGACTAACTAAAATAGGAAGGTATCCCGAAATGCTATTTATAGTAGTGCTAAATTTAGCACTTCTATATTTATCATTTCTTGTTGCTATTTTTGACAGTTCAGAACAATGTTTGGGATGTGGTTCCAAGATCGGAGAACAAGTCTGTTGTGAGTTCCCATTGGCTTTACAAGGTAAAGCAAGCTGATGATGGTAGTGTGGAGAAACATAAGGCAAGATTTTTTGCCCGTGGTTTCTCACAGGTTGAGGGAATCTACTATGATAATACTTTTGCTCTTGTAGCAAGGTACTCTTCTATCAGATCGATGTTGGCACTATTAGCACATATGGGTTGGAAGATCCATCAGATGGATGTGAAGATTGCACTCCTCAATGGAAAGATTGAGGAATAGGTGTACATAGAGCAGCTGGAAGGTTTTGAGAACTTCGATTGTGAGTCGCATGTGTGCCGACTCAAGAGAGCTTTGTACAAGCTGAAGCAAGCACCTCATGCTTGGTATACCTGGATCGACAACTACTTCACTAGGTTGGGCTTCATAAAGAGTGAAGCGAATGCAAACCTATATCACATAATTGTGAAAGTCAAGCCATTGATTATTGTTCTTTATGTTGATGATCTCATATTGACAGGTGATGATCAGTTGATCATGTCTTGCAAGGAGGACCTTGCAAGATAATTCGAGATGAAAGACATGGGTCTCATGCACTACTTACTTGGCATGGAAGTGTGGCAGAAGGATGGGGAGTTGTTTGTGTCTTAGGGCAAGTATGCCAATGAGATACTCAGGAGATTCCAAATGGAGAAGTGCAAGCCCATGCAAAATCCTTTAGCAAGTAACTGGAGGAAGGAGGATGCTACTTCAAGAGAAGTAATAGAAGCTGATGTGTACATGCGGCTTGTGGGTTCACTAATGTATTTAGTGAACACATGGTCACATTTGTGCTATGCAGTGAACCAACTGATTCAAGCAATGATTCAGCCTACCAAGATGTTTTGGAAGGAAGCTAAGCAGGTTTTGAGATTGCTGGAATATAATACTAACAACTACATTTATTTTTTAGCCTAATTATCCTTGACTTAGCCACATGCACTAAAAATCATGTTGACACTTGGTTTTTGATAAACTAGCTCGGTGGACCAACTTTCCCTTGTTTTTTGCCTTTAAAGGCTTAATATTATGGAAATATTGGTCAAACCACTTTCCTAGACCATTTATACATCTACTTTCATGTTCACACCTAACCACACCTCATCCACTTGAGTTATTTGAGGATTGGTACCCGACATGAAGATTCCCCCTTAAATCAAGGGATTTGGTCCGCTGGACCATTTTAGCATGTTTTAAAGTTGCCTTCCTTGGGAAATGTTCCCCTCCTCATGCTTTCCTCGTGGCTGACAGTTGGCATAGGTTGTCTTGAATCATTGTTGCTATTACTCTGCTCCTTCGAAGTAAAGGGCTTTACAGGGTAACAATGGGAATGGAGACTGAACCAACTTCTACAGTGGAGAAGATCAAGTATTTCAATAAATTATATGAAGCAATTTGGCTTATATTCCTATCAATTTCTAGAGAACTCCTCTTTCATGTCAGTGGAGCCACTACTCCCAATGCGGTCTGGATCACATTGGAAGGACTATTCGGTAAGCAGGATGAAGTGAGAGTGCATCAACTGGAGAATGAACTCATATCCCTCAGTCCAACTCATTTCAAAACCTACAAGAATACCTCACCAAGTTTAAATCCCTCCTCATTGAAATTGATGCATGTGGAGTCAAGAAAGAGGAAGATCAACTCATCCTTTCGATTCTCTCGAAATTAGGCCATGAATATTCCGTATTTGTATCATCTTTTCAAGCATCTAAATTGACTTAGGAAAAATGGAAAATGCCTCCATTGAATGACTTCATTGCAGAATTGACTCAAGAGCAAGATAATTTAGTCCAAATGGGTGCCATCAAGACTTCAAAGAGCCAAGCACTTGTGGCTACTAATGCTCCAAAGAGTAGTGGAAGAGACAAGCAAAAAGGGAAAGGTAAATTTAATGAATTGAAAAAGGAGAGACCCGTACATTCTTCAGAGAGCTCTTATTTGCCTAAGGATAAGAAGTAGAAGGAAAGAAAACTTTGTAGCTATTGTTCCAAAGGTTTTCATCCCCAAAAAAATTGCATGAGGAAAGAAATCGATGAGATGGCTAAGCAATCACAGTAGCACAATCTCACCATGCCCAAGAATGCAAAGAAGAAGGATGATAAAAGAACAGGAGATGGGAGAGGGAGAGCATGAGATGGTCATGCTTTAATGGCTATAACATCCACTCCATCGGCTTGGATCCTTGATTTAGGTGCATCGAACCATATGGCTGCATTAAAAGATGAATTTTCCTCCATCGAAGAAAGTGTTAGATCCCTAATTTACTTGGGAGATGCAATGCCTGCAAAGGTGTGTAGAGAAGGAATTGTAGACCTTGAAGGGGGTTTCTTCACAAATGTGCTTCATCTTCCCTCGCTATCTACAAATATTCTCTCGATATATCAAATCACTCATTCCGGCTCTAGAAGGAAGGTGGAGTTCACTCCGGACTCCACAGTGATTACCGACATTTCCATGGACTCACAACTTGCACATGGAATTGCAGATGATGGTTCTCTTTTGTATTTCTTCTCCCACTTTGTTCCTAAATCTATTAGCAATGTATTTCTATCACAATCTAATAATATCAGGAGGTTATGGCATGAAATATTTGGCCATCTAAACTATAAGTACTTGCACCAACTCAGCAAGGAAAACATGGTAGAAGGATTGCCCACTATTAAATTCACAAACGGTGTATGTCAAGGATGCATTCTTGGAAAGCATCTAGAGAAAAAGTTTGACAAAGGGAAGGCATAGAGAACTTCTTCACCTCTTGGGATGATTCACAATGACATCATGGGCCTATTCCCGTAGACTTCAATCAGTAAGGCTCGGTATGTAATCACCTTCATAGATGATTTCTCTCGCTTTACTTGGGGTATTTTTTGTGAAATTAAAATCAGAAGTATTTGAATGCCTTATAGAATTTAAAGCACTTGCTGAGAATGAGTCTGGGTGTAAGATTAAGATACTCCATACTGATAATGGGGTGGAGCATGTCAACAAAATTGTGAAGCAACTTTGTATTGATGCAGGTATACAACTACAATACACAGTGCCATATACACCACAATAGAATGGTGTTGTGGAGAGGAGAAACCAGTGGTTAAAAGAGATAGCCAATTGTATGCTACAGTCCAAATAATTAGCTCCTAAGCTATGGGATGAAGCTATTAATTGTGTAGCATACATTCATAACCATATTCCTCACAAAGCACTCAAAGACACCACTCCATTTGAATGTTGGACCGGTAAGAAATCGAAAGTGTCACATTTTCGCATTTTTGGTTCACCAGCATGGGCTCACATTCTGATAGATAAGAGGAAGGATTTGGAGCCTCAAAGTGTTGAATGTATATTTGTTGGATATCCTTACAGTGTTAAAGGATATATATTGTTGGACTCTCACAATGAAAAGTTCCTTGTATCTCGAAGTGTGAAGTTTGAAGAAGAATCACTGCATGATTTTTCAGTAGACCCTGTCGAGGAATCGCTTGTTGCCACTGATGAGGAGGAGGCTGAAACTTCTTCGAGCACTTCAGAGCATCCATCTGAGAAGCCTCTTGGGCTGATTCAGAGGATGAGGAGTAGGTCATGGCTGCTACAACTCAGCTGCCAACTTGGGTAGAGAAAACCCTGCAAGATGCAGGTGAACTAGTCGGTGATCCTGTGGATGCAAGAAGGACTATATCACAGTTTTTTGCGGCTCCTCAAGCCCTGGATGCCATTGAACCCTTGATTCCCATAAATATCTATATGAAACTTGGTTAATATCCACAATAAAACTCTCAGACTGTTGGAAACACGCTTTGGGAGGTTGCCATGGATGAAGAGTACTCTGCTCTCATGGAAAACAACACATGGGACTTGGTTCCACTTCCGAAAGGAAGAAAGCTTGTTTGATGCTGATGGATCTATCGAACAAATATTGTTGTAGATAGTGAGATAAAAAAGTACAAATCTTGACTTTCTGGAAAAGGATACTCACAAATACATGGCATAGACTACACAGAGTCATTTGCACCTATTGCAAAATTAGACTCCATTCGACTAGTTTTAGCCATTGTTGCTTCTCGCAGATGGGAATTTCATCATGTGGATGTGAAGAGTGCATTTATTCATGGATATATCAAGGAGGAGATATATATGGACCAACCATAAGGATACATTCAAAATTCTTACCTCGTTTGCAGATTAAAGAAATCTTTGTATGGCCTAAAACAGGCTCCCGGAGCCTAGTATGCAAAGATGGATTCTTTCCTACTTTCCATTGGATTCATTCGATGCAAATCTGATCCGAATGTTTATTTTATGAAACATGATGATTCCCTTTTACTAATAGTACTTTATGTTGATGATTTACTGATGACAGGGAACCTTACCTCAACTATTGATTCGACAAAATCAGCATTGCATGGCCTATTTTCCATGAAACATTTGGGACTGTTTCACTACTTTCTTGGCCTTGAAGTTTCTCACTCTACTTCAGGGATCAAGATGGCACAATCTAACTATGCATCAGATCTGCTTGTCCATTTTTAGATGACAGAATGTAAGCTAGCAACATCTACCTTTCTTTCGAGGATCAGATTTAAGGATGCGGGTACTACACCTTTGGTGGACAATACATTGTATTGACAATTGGTTGGGAGTTTGTTGTATCTTACTCATGCCCTACCTGATATATATTTTTCAGTATGAGTTTGTTCCAGATATATGTAGGAGCCCCATGAGCTTCACTGGAAATCTGCAAAGAGAATCCTTAGATATGTGAAAGGTACTTCCAATTTTGGTATCTTTTATGCTGCAGATTGCCCACTTTCACTGATTGGGTACACAGATTCTGATTGGGCTGGCGATGGTACAGACCACAAGTCCACTTCTAGTTGTTTTTTTAGCTTTGGTTCAGGGCCGTTTTTCTAGTCTAGCAAGAAGCAATCCACGATTTCTTTATCTATAGCCGAGGAAGAGTATAGAGGTGGAGTGAATGCAACTACATGGGCTATTTGGTTGCAGGGGTTCTCTTCGAGTTTGGTATTCTGTATCCACTTCCGACCGTCATATTTTGTAACAATCAGGGGTCCATTCAAATATTGATTGATCCATTTTAGAGGCAGAGGACTAAGCACATCAAGATTCATATGCTTACGAGCTGATCAGTGACTTAGTCATATCACTATAATACTGCCCCACTGAGAAGCGGGTTGCAAACATCTTCACGAAGTCTTTCATTAAAAATAAATTTTCAGAACTGAGAGCTATGCTTGGAGTGGTGGAAATAGCTAAGTAGGTCCTTTTGGCTACTTAGCCCTTTTTTCCTCTTTTTTTTTTGAGGGGGGGTGGGGGGGGTGTTCCCACGAGGTTTTCCCTCTTTCTTCATTTTATGAGGATCTTCTATTTATTGTACCTGAGTACCTAACATGGCATCCTGGACAGGACTCAATTTAGATAAGTGAGATAGGATGAATCATAGGTGTTGGAATATAATCCTATCATATACATTTATTTTTAGCCTAAGTATCCTTGACTTAGCCACATGCACTAAAAATCATGTTCACACTTGGTTTTTCGTAAACTAGCTTGGTGGACTAACTTTCCCTTGTTCTTTTCCATTAAAGGCTTAGTATTATGGAAATATTGGTCAAACCACTTTCCTAAACCATTTAGACATCTAAGTGCATGTTCACACCCAACTACACCTCATCCACTTGAGTTATTTGAGGATTGGCGCCCCACATGAAGATTCCCCCTTAATCAAGGGATTTGGTTCCCTGAACCATTTTAGCATGTTTTAAAGTTGCCTTCCTTAGGAAATGCACCCCTCCTCATGCTTTCCTCTGATAGTTGGCATAGGTTGTCTTGTGTCATTGTTGTTATTTTAGGCCTCCCTTTAGCTTTTCTTATCCTTTTCTAGTTTTTTACTAGTTTTTTCCTAGTTTTCTAGTTCGGCGATTTATATATAACCACCTCCCTTTGGGATTAGACGTTTCATTGCTCATGTATTACTATTTTTCATTAATTTAATACATTGATTTTATGGAGAAAATACTTTCTCTCCTCTCTTGAATATCAACAAATTACTTGTGTTTAATTTAACTAGAATTCTAGATCTATCAGAGTTTTTGTAGGAATTCTATAGAGATACCTTAGAGGCACATATCAATATGGATTATGGCACAGATAGACAGAGGGAGTGAAGCTATAGGGCTTCATGGATGTATATTGGGCAGGGAGTCCATCAGATTGGAAGAGCACATCAGGAGGAATTTTCAACCTTGGGTCAGCTGCAGTTTCTTGGTACAATAAGAAATAGAGATCAGTTGCACTCAGTTCAACAGAGGCTAAATACATGGCTGCAAGTGAGACAGCATGTGAGGCCATTTGGATGAGGAAAATTGTAGTTGGTTTGTTTGATTAGAGGATGGATCCAAGTGTGATCTATTGTGATAATCAGATTTGTGTCAAACTCTCTGACAATCCAATTTTTCATGACAGGTCGAAGCACATTGACATTCAATATCATCATCTCGGAGATTTCCTAGTGAGGAGGATCATGTTGTTGCAGTATATTTCAACCAAGGAGCAAGATGCTGACATTTTGACTAAGGCATTGTCAAATTATAAATTTGAGTTCCATAGAGACAGGATCGGGGTGGTAGATAATCCCTTTCTTGTTGAGAGGGTGTGTTGAAATGTGGCAACAAGAATATTCCAATTTTAATTTGTCCTTGAATTAAAATAGAGAATTAAAATTTGAATTTAGTCTCACCAGCTGCTTGAAAAATAATTAACTAATTCATCTTGAGTTAATTAGTTGGAGAAATTCAAGCTAGAAGTCTTTGTGAAGTCATGCAATAGTTATCCCATAATTAAGGAGATTATCTCTTAATTAAGGAGATAAGGATGAGTTGTATTTGAGTTATAATTAGTTAGCTCAGTTAATTGGGTTAATTGCAGTTAAATTAGTTCTAAACAGTTTGAGGAACTAATTGTGAGTTTAGTTAGCTAATGCATGCATGCATCAAACTAGTGTGCTTTAGATAACTGGAGATTCTCTCATCGATAACTCATGCATGTCAGTTTAGACAAAGACCCAGTTGAGATTAAAAGCAAGGAAAATGTACTATCAATTGCGAGAATTTTCCTATAAGAAAATCTCTTGCATGCAGAAGGAATTCATTCCTTGAGATTTGTGTAGTTTTACAGTGTGTTGGAGCAGTGTGTGAGATTAGTGTCACACAAGGCTACAACTGGATCACCCAAGGAAAATTGCACAAAGAAATAGGAGGCTTGGAGGGTAGAGGAGAAGGCATATGAGCAATCTATTCTATCTATGATTAGAGTGAGGGATTGTACTGAGAGATGGATAGCTGTGAGAGCTAAAGTTGTGTGTAATCTTGAGATATTTCCACTTGTATGATAATACAGATAGGGGGGTTTTTAGCTGAGGCTTTCCACAAAGTATTCTTTTATGGTTCATATGCATTGATTCTTCTTCTCTGTTATATGTGTCCTTCTTGATCTTGCTCAAATTGATTAAGCTTCCGCATGTTTGATTGTAGAAGTAGATTGAGTATTTTTCTTTAGTTATATTGCATAATCAGGTTAATCTACAGTCATAATTTCTATAGAGCAAAAGTGAGAGTTTTGTCTAATGTAAATAATTGTCCTATAAAATTAGCTAATCAACCTATCATAGAAAATTTGAATGTGTTAACCTTGGGGTCATACAATATCCTTAGAGGAATGGACTGGCTGGAAAAACATTCGTCCCTCATCAACTGTAAAACCAAAATTATTATTTATCAAGACGAGGAAGGGAAGAGAGAAGAAATTCTAGGTTTTCGAAAACCTCTACAAATAAGACCTATAATAGCTTCCCAATTATCAAAGTGTATCCGAAAAGGCTACCAAGTTTATGCAATACAAGTAGGGTATGCTGACTCTAAAGATAAAATTGTTTCATTAGAGAATATACCTGTGATACAAAATTTTCTAGATGTATTTCCTGAGGAAATTTCGGGTCTACCTCCAAAGAGAGACATAGATTTTACCATTGAGTTAATTCCAGGATCTGCCCCAGTTTCCTGAGCGCCTTACTGAATGAGCATACCAGAGCTAACATAATTAAACATGCAGCTTCAAGAGTTTCTTGATAAAAAGTATATCCGTCCCAGTGTGTCCCCTTGGGGAGCTTCGGTATTATTTGTTAAAAAGAAGGATGCAACCCTACGAATGTTTATGGATTACCATTAGCTAAATAACCTGACTATCAAGAAAAAATACCCCCTTCCCCATATAGATGAGTTATTTGATCAGGTAAAGGGTGCACCTGTATTCTCAAATATTGACCTCCGATATGGCTATCATCGGATCCAGATAAAGGAGGAAGATATATCAAAAACAACATTCAGAACTCGTTATGGACATTATGAGTTTGTAGTGCTGCCTTTTGGGCTGACTAATGCCCCAACAACCTTCATATGTCTCATGAACAATATATTTCACTAATACTTAGACAAATTTGTATTAATATTTATTGATGACATATTGATCTACTCTCGGAACATAGAACATATTGTTCTGCGAGTCCTAAGAGAACACCAACTATACACCAAGTATAGTAAATGTGATTTCTTTAAAGAGAAAATCCAGTATTTGGGACATGTCATCACCAAGGATGGAATCGTAGTAGATCTTGAAAAGATAAGAACTATCATGGAATGGTCGATACCGAAAGATGTAGTTGACATAAGATTGTTTGTTGGTCTAGCAGGACACTATCGGAGATTTTTGGAAGGTATTTCTATAGTGGCATATCCTGTTACGTCTCTACAAAAGAAAGGAAAAGCCTTCAAATGGACCCTTGAATTTCAAAGGAGCTTTGATCAGCTCAAACATCTACTTACCACCACACCCATTTTGAGCATTGCTGATCCCAACAAAGAGTACGTGGTTTGTACAGATGCTATAAAGGAAGGTGTAGGCAGCATATTAATGCAAGAATGTAGGGTTATTGCCTACGAGTCAAGAAATATTAAAGATTACGAGAAAAACTATTCATCGTACGACTTGGAGCTGATACTGGTGATTCATGCCTTAAATATGTGGCAGCATTACTTGTTGGGTAAGAAATTTCTATTGATGACTAATCACCATAGTCTAATTAACTACTTCAAACAACTCACTTTAAATTCTAGGCAAGCTCGTTGGGCAAATTTTCTATGTGAATTCAATTTCGAGATAAAACATTTGAAGGGGAAAGAAAACTGAGTTGCTAATCCCTTAAGCCGAAAGGTAAATTATTTATATGAAATTTCTTTCAGTGAATCATGAAGAGCTTTTTTGTAGAAGATTCGTGAAATAGAAATTTAAGATTCGGTATACAAACAATTATGGCAGCAAGCAAAAATTTCGAATAGCCATGAACAACAATTAAGGTATGAGGTAAATTCAGAAGAATTGTTGATTTATAGGAAAAGGTTATACGTGCCTAAACATAAACATATTAAAAAAATAATATTAGATGAATATCATATGATTCCTTATGCAGGCCACCCCAGATATCAGAAAATGACTTCTGCCTTGAGAAAGAAATTTTTATGGCCTGGTATGAAGAAGGAGGTAGCAGAATACTTAGGCAGATGTCTAGAGTGCCAACAAATAAAAGTTGAGGACCAACACCCAACATGATTACTTAACCCTATGCTTATTCCAAAATGGAAATGGGAAATCATATCTATTGATTTCATTACAGGTCTGCCTAAGTCAAGAAAACAAAATGACTCCATCATAGTCGTAGTGGACAATTTGAGCAAATCTGCTCATTTCATACTAGTCCAGTCAACTCATAAAGTAGTGCAAATTGCTAACATTTTTATGCAAAACTTTTTTAGATTGCATGGAATACCCAAAATGATCATTTTAGACTGTGATGTGAAATTCACATCAGCCTTTTGAAATGCCCTTTTTGAAGGTTTGGGTAGACAACTACACTTTAGCACTGCTTATCATCCACAAACAGATGGAAAAACGAAGTGAGTAAATCAAGTAGTTCAAGACATGTTGCGAACTTATGTAATGCAACAACCATCAAAATGGGAGGACTACCTACACTTGATAGAATTTTCCTATAACAATGGGTACCATACATCATTACAGATGATTCCTTTTGAAGTGTTATATCGACGTAAGTGAAGAACGCCCTTGAGTTGGAGTGGTCCAGAAGATTAATTGATGTTAGGACCGGATATGTTAGAAGGAGTGGAAGGGATGGTGAAAAAGGTATGGGCTAATTTGAAAGCCGCTCAGGACTGGCAAAAGAACTTTGTTGATAAGAAAAGAATCTCCCGGGAATTCCAAGTAGGAGATCATGTGTAAATTCGAGTACAAGTGAGGAAGAGAACCTTACAATGGACCGGATGTGCGAAGCTAGCACCCTGATTTTGTTGGCCTTTCCATATTTTAGCTTGAATTGGACCGATGGCTTACAAACTGGCCTTACCCAACCACATCCATGTGCACAATGTCTTTCATGTTTCTCTACTTAAGAAATACATTTATGATCCTAAACATGTAATTAGTCGGCAAGATATCCAGGTAAAAATATTTAAAAATATTTCTCTTTTAATAGAGATATACTAAGTAAACCGATTGATGACTTAATTGTTTTGTTGCTATGTAGGTCGAATCAGAATAAGAGTTCTTGGTTGAACCTCTAGTTATACTAGATCGAAGAGAAGTAATGCTATGAAAATGAGTTATCACCCAAGTTAAAGTGCAATGGCAGCACTATGGGACAAAAAAGGCCACTTGGGAAGATGAGCAGGGTATGAAGGAGACCTTTCCGAGTTTTTTTTAGAGGGAAAACCTCGAGATAATGTTACATCTTGGGGGGTAAGATGTGATATCCTCAGACCATGTAAATATTTTTATTTTATTGTAGACCAAACAAACTATTTATTTTTTTAGTTATAAGAAATTATTTATGGAATTTAATTATTTTTGAAAATAAAGTAATAGTTATCAACAAATACTATTTGTACTTGTTAATCAGTTTTGAGAAACAATTACCTGTTCCTAACTAATTTCTTGCGGATTTATTCAAGAAGATCAAGAGGATAAGGGTACCTGAGATCAAGGGAAAGGAAAATAAGAGGAAAACTTTGTGCTGAAGTGTCAAACAATTTTTATGTGGCTATGTCTAGTTGGGACGAGATAGCAGAGAGACTATGACTTATTGTAGAAAGAGTTTCCTATACATAGGAATAGCTAGGGGGAGACTATTTGTCGTAATAGTCTCAAGGTTGGGAGGAAAAGAAACTAGAGGCAAGGTCTAGTTGTGGACTAACATAGAAAAGAATCTGGGAAACAGTGATCTAGATAAGTGGAAGAATTCTGATGTTTAATTATTAGAAATTTATCCTATGTATTGATATATTCTTATGATCAAATTACTAGATCTTTATCCTGTATATTGATATAATCTATGCATACTAATCATTAACATAAATTAGGCATCTATTTAGGTAATTACTGTGATTACACAAGAATATCCTAATAGACATTCCATGCAGAGGAAAGTAAACCTTCAGTGCTTGATTAAGGACCAAGATCATAGCCAGTGTACTGTAATCCTTTTTTAGAATGTCAGATAAAGATTGGAAAAAGAAGATTATTAATTATCAGTCGAAAAATGAGTAAAGTACAAACTAGGATAATAATGCCTCACTAATAGAGGATGCCATTCAAAATGAAGTTGTTAATCGGGAAATACAACCTTACTGACAGAAATGACCCAGGTGGTGGATTAAAACCCCTATATAATCTCATAATACAAATAAGTATATACCAAAAATGAAATAGGGTAAACCTGAGTACAGGTGATGTCGAAGCCTGAGTTATCCAAGGGATACTCATATACCTTTTCCTTTAGCTCAAATATAAGTAAATAACAAAGGTTTTAATAAGGCTAAGGGAAAAGAATTTATAAAAATTGTAGACATTATCTAGCATCAAAATAAATAGAAGGTAAAGAATATAGGAGAATAAATAATTTAGCATTTCAAGAACTGGAAGGAATTTTTATGACAGAAGACTCTGAGGAATCACCCTCTATTTATAGACACTAACTATTACAAGAAAGAAACAATCGTACCAACACAATGCCAAACGTGTAGTTGAAATAGAAAGTGGAAATAACAGTATAGACCCATTTACATGACATATTAAGCCAAATAATGTTACACTACATAGAGGTACATTGGTAATAACGTTGCCTCTAGAATCAATATAGAAGTAGACCAAATGAAATAAATACGATAGATTCACATAAGTCAAGAATGTTTGAGTGAAAATTGAAGCAGTCATAGTAAAGCAGATCATACAATATTAACCATTGAGTTGAAACCCCAAATAATTTAATTGAATAGAGGACCCTAGCAGTGTGAGATACCCGGAGGTAGATAGGATGATCCTTACCACGAGCTGATAATTGGGTGAGGGTTCCATCTAGCCTTCACCATGGCACTGCAAAATCTCTCCCAACCCAACATGAAGACAGGGATTAGAGTCCATAACCAATAGTAAGACTGACAAAAAACATTATGGAGGAAATGCCAATAGGAAGGTAATATACTTGGGTTAGGCTTGATAGAGGAGACTTTCCATAGATGGAGGTACTGCCATGAAACTCGAGTCCTATTACAGAAAACCATTCATTAGATATTGTATAACAGATATAGAGATAAACACAGAGCTATGAATGCATCTTTCAAAATGAAAACCCATTACCTATGTGAGGATATTAATCTCCGGCAAAAATGTTGGAGCCACCACTTGCAAGGAGGTAATGAGAAGGAGATTAATCTTTGCAGCAAACGCCGGAGCCACCACTCACAATGAGGTAATAAGAAGGAGATTAACCTCTGCAACAAATGCTGGAGCCACTACTTGGAAGGAAGAAATGAGAAAGAGATTACACCTAATTGAAGGCTTAGAACCCCAAGGATTCACCACCTCCATTCGATCCTTGAACTGCCCAGACACCGTTGATTCTGGAGGGAATCCCAAGCCATAGTCGGAGCAGTACCGTAATAAAAGCATCAACGAGGAAGCACCGTCACCTAGGCCAAGTAATCTGCAACCAATTAATGTGATATGGATTTCAAAAGGATGGGTAAGTAAATATAGTTCAAAAGATTGGACATTCATCGAGAGAGAAATATGTATACAGTATATGGTTCATAAATAAATTATATACGATAAGACAAATGTTGCTACGTAAACTCAAATTGAGTTATGTGATGACATGTGGGTTGGATTGACAGTGAACTCTCTCTAGATTTTAATTCAGCCCCAAGTCAAATGTGTTATATGATTAATTGCTTGATTACATTATAGTGTGTATAAAGTCAATACATAATGACAATAATTATTAATGAATGTTGCAATGTTTACATTTCGTAGTGTCAAAGTTAAACTCTATGGTTATTGTGGAAAGTTAGTAGATAATTTATTTTTCTTATGAGAATTATTAGCTAGTAGATGTGTGACATTTTACTAATTAATATTTGATTTTATATTTATAAAAATATTGGTTATATTAAAAGTAATGAGAATTTTATATAAGGGGAAAAATGTTTGTATTTGAAAAATATTTTTATATTTTATATAAAAACATTATATAAATATTTTTATATTTTACAAGGAATATATATGTTTTAAGTTTTAAGCGACTTTATAATTATAAAGTTCAAAATAATTAAAGGAAATTATTTATTTATATTTATGGTAAGCTTGAGGATTCTTGAAGAAAATGATTAGAAATCTTTAAAAGGATTTATTCAATTTGAGTTATATGCAAGAATAAAAGCTTACTAAAGAGAATAACAACATCTTTCTCAACCACAAAAGCTATAACAATTGACACCAAATGTTTTTATTTGCAAAATAAAGTTTACTATCCCTTCAAATCAGAGATATACATCTAGAGTATGTTTGGGTATGCCACTAGGAAAACCAAACCAAATAAATAACTTCAATTGTTTCATTAAACTAAAATGACAATTTTCTAATTAGAGTCCAAAAACCAAAATTACTAGACTAAGATATTGGGCCTCTAGGGTCATTCTTAACTAAAAGAAATAAAGCTTCAAAAGTGAAGTAGAGAAAAGTGCATCTACAAAGAAACCATTCATACTTATCAGAATTGGTGGCTTCGACTAGAATAGGCTCCTTGATCCTTCCCGGGGAGCAACTAGGATCAGGAGGGATGCCCAATTGCTTCTCTAAACATCTCAGCCTATGATCCATAGAGACTGTGTGCTATTGCATCTCTTTGGGGTTTAGTAGGATGACATCCTTGTATTAATTTGGATCAATTAAGACTTTTCCAAGAATAGATTTCAAGTACGAATACATACCCATAGTATATATGTATTGGTAGTAGTAGCCCCTCATGTGGCTTGTGTTCGAGACCCAATCTTCTACCTCCACTAATACCTCTGAATCAGTAAGAATGCGCCTCTCATCAACTAGCTCCCACTCGGCCTGGGCTATTTCATCTTGGACTAGTTGGGGGTTGAGCTCATAGTACCTAGATGTCGAGCTCTTTTCTTGCATTAGAGTCCATAATAGCCACACTCTTGGTAATAAGACATGCCACGTTGAGGGCTCGCCCTTTCATAGGGCATATTGTCTTGTGAATTAAGAAAATAGACTAGGACATGTTCTGAAGGCCACCTAAGGCCCTGACACTTGGTTGAGGTCATGTAGGGAGGGTGACGAGAGTATGAGGAGCTGATTCTTGGAAAGTAATAATGCTACTGAAAATTGTAGTGATGGTGAAGTTCTATGTACCAGGAAACCTAAAGAGGCCCAACTGACCCAAAAGGTGGAGTGATAGTAAAAACTACGAGGGAAGTGAAGGGAATAACTTGGTTGACTTGGCTTAGAGTGTGTGAACCCCAAGAGAAAACTAAAAAGTTTTTGGACAATCCCATGGAAAAGTGGACGGAGAGAGGAAGCCCTACATTGTTCACCATTGAGAGAGAAATAAGAAGTTAATGCCATGCCCTAGGATGCTAGAATATCCCCTTTTCCAAGTTGATGCACTAGAGCTCAGTCACTTGGAAAGCAACATAATAATTCATCATTCGCACTGCGAGTTCCAAATAGAGTGCCCACTACCCATTTCTAATTAAACCTTAAATTGGTGGGAAAATCTAGTTTGATCAGATCAATCTATAGCCTATTACAATTCCTTATATATATTAGAGATATGGTCCTACTATTTACCAAACTTATTATGAAATTAACCTTACAAAAATTAACTCGTCCTACATTAACTGGTCCTACTACTTACCAAACTCATTATGAAATTAACCTTACGGAAATTAACTATCTCCTTTACCGAGCGATAATTTTATACGTAGATCAAAGCCCACATCATAAAAGCAAATTAATGTGTCAAAAGGAATATGCTACCATATCTCATGCTTATATTAGCTGGTGGAATGGCATAGCACACCTCTCCACCTATCCCTTTACATACACCCCCACTCAAGGAATTAATACCAAATACTTATATAAAATAATGTACACATATAATCTAAGTCACCGAATTTTAAGGTAGAAATTTGAGTCACCCAAACCTAAAACGAAATCAAATTTATTTGTTTAAATCCACCGCACATAATGGTAAAAATTCAAGATGAACATAAACGCAAACCTGAAAATATTTTAGAAAGTTGGATTTTATTCTATTGAGTTCAGTTAGGGTTTTTTTTTTAAACCATGACTAAAATGTAAGCTCTAAACATCACAGGCATTCCACTTTGATTTCTTCTTTGTTGTGGCCTACCTCCATCGATGGTTGAAGCCTCTACCGGTGTCGTGAATAGTCTCATAGCTCTGCAAGCTGGAAACCTCAAACTCAAGACAATGACCATATAACTGCAGTTTGAATGACCATATCACTGTTTGCAGTGGTGAGATATGGTTGTATGCAGTGGTGAGATACGGTGAGATATGGTTGTTTGCAGTGGTGAGTCGGGATGTGCACAGTGGCCATGCATAATTGGTACGCATGCGGCATAATATGTCAAGCCACCAACACAAATACCGTGCAGAGACTTCGTTAATTGAAGTCAAAGCAATATAAATATGAAGTTTAGAATCGTCCTTTAAATTTTCATCCTGATATAATTATATATAATATTATATAAATTTTAATATACTTATGATTTGATTGTCAAATTTATAAAAGTTATATAATAAATATTAAAACTTATTTTGTATTTTTATTATTTTATAAAAATTATTATATATATATAATTTGAGTGACCTTAATGGTTAAGAGCATATGCTTATTGGTCACAAATTCGAAACTAAAGTAAAGTAGAGTATGTATGGCTTTGTGGCCATGACATTCAAATTAATTTTTTGTTATGGATATTGTTTCAAATTTCAATATTGTTGAATTTCAAAAGTGATTTTTAGAAGTGCCCAAATATGATTTTAATATACCAAAAAAGAATTATCTTAAATCAATGTTTAATAATCTATATATTCAATTAACTCACCATATAACCATCTAAGTTTAATAATCTAAATGTTCCATTTACTCACCATATAACCATGTTTAATGAATGAAATACTTGAATCTGTCTCTCACTTCCTTCTTTATAATTTGTCTTAATAGTTTTCAGATATTAAATTTTACCCCATTATTATTTCCCCTTCTCATGTTCTCTGGAGCAATGAGCAGGCCAAAAGGAAACTTAGATACCAAGACACAGTCCTGAAAATTTCTTTTGTGCAGTTGCTACAAAATGATTTCACAATGCTTGTTAAAATTCTTTCGGAGCTGCGAAATGATTTTGTAGTGCACTTTAAAAATTTTGTCTTGTGAATTTCAGGAAGGTGAAATGACTCGGCTCTCTGCAAAATCAATTTTTCACAACCTCGACTTGCTCCCCAACACAGTGAATGGTCCCACTCACCTTTCTTCCTAAAGGATTGCACGCTAGCTCAAATTTCACGGTCAAAGTTGCAAACGAAAGTACGTGACAACATTCGAAATAGGGGTACTCTGTTTCAATGATAAATTCCCTATAACTACCTTAAGTTCCCACTCCTGAAGATCATCACACATTCCTCTGCGGGTTGTGAGACCATATCAACATAATACACAAAATATATGAAGAAACCACAACAATTAAGGCTTCAATGCTCAGATTATTAATGTATTTCAATGGAATAAGTACACAATTTTAAAGATAAACCACATTCAGGAATACAATTAATATTAACAACAATTTATAAATAGAAATCAATATGCTTCAACGCTGGATTTCGATTCAATTCAAAACCATATCAAATTATAGACCCATTGGCCATTCACACAAAAAACACTTCCTTGTTCACATAAAAGGAAAGTACAGTGAATTGCAACTTAAAGGACTACATTCTTACAAAGAAAGAAACGAGTTCTCTCTTTTTCTTCCACATGCTCATTTTTCTAAAGCTAACATGGGATAGCCAAGAGTCATAAGAGATGAATCTTTTCATCTTCTTTTTGTAGCATCTACAACCACCCTCCAAAATTTGTCCTTAGCTTCATTTTGGAGCCTCCCTACCAACTTTTCACAACAGATTGCCTTGCTTCGTCAAGTTCACAAGCTTCAGTGTTTTGCTTGCACAAAGGAAGTGCGTTGATCACAACTTGATGCATTCCCTTCACAAGTTGTTCACCTAGACTTGGTCCAGCTGCATACTAAGAAGCTTCCCTAAGAAAATTGTGTATTTCTGGAGGGAAACTAGTCTTCTCTCCAAAAATTGTGTAATCCTGTCTGGTAGCTTATTGGGCTCCAAAATTGTGCAAACTTGCCAGGCAACACTCCTAGCAGGAATTGCACAATTTTCCCCAGCAGGGTTGCTCATCCCAGAATTTGCGCAAATATGGGCAGCAGTTAGCTACTCTCCCAGAAATTGCGCAAATCTCCTGGGCAATTAGCTCAGCTCCTAGCCAAAAATGCACATTTCCTTCAAGCAGTCGAACAACCTCTTGCATGTGCAACTAAGTTAATCAGTTCTCTCTGGAACCGAAAAAAACAGACTTGCATGCATGGGCTACTTCTCCCAAGGCAGCATGCAAAGGCATCCCTTGATTCAGGGATCTACTTTTAGCAGTTGGAGGTTACATGCAAGGATCACTTCAGAAACCTCCCACCAAGTGTCGCTTTCCCTAGATTTGTGGCATGCACGTGAGAACTTTGATGTTATAAAAAATTATTAGTCAGACGCTGCAAATCTCATCCCTCACATCAACCTTGTAGATTTGACATCCCACATCACATCTAGGAGTTGTCAGCACATTAAACTTAGTTGTTTTGGGGTAAGCCTGCTTCCCATGCCTTGTGTTGCATTTCTATCACTCTTTGCATTTTCACTTGTATGAGGATTGTTTGCTCGATTTCTTTGAACACTTGCTGTTGTTTACATGTATATTAGCTTTTCCTAGCACCGTTTCATTTTTCATTAACATCTCACTGTTGTCACATGCATGAAACTGTTTTTCGAGAATGGTCGCCGATTTGGCGACTCGCCTGATCCACATGCATGTTGTTCCATTTTTTGAATATGATATTTACCATTTGTATGTATGATCATTCACTTATGCTTATACTCAATATCAGCATGCATTCACATTCACATTCACGTTCAGTTGCCTGTCAGCAATTTTGGCCAACCTCACGTTCAGTTGCTTGTTAGCAGCTAGACTTGACTATTCATTGCACAGTTCTAGCAATCAGTCAGTCTCCCAATAGCCTAGACTGTGCCTCGTGCAGTCTTAGTAGTAAGTCTCCCGACCTCCTGGTCAAAATTGTGCAACCTTCATGATCAGTCACACAGGTATGTTGTAAGTGAGTTCTCAAGTTCAGTTTGGTTTTCGATTGATAGATTTCTTGCCATGAGTGTTTCCATGTCCCCAGGTATTGCAAGTGTTCATTTGCCTCTTAGTAGTGTAAGTACAATGGTTTCTAAGAGGGCAGAGTCAAAGACACCGTTCCGAGCATGTCTAGACATGCAGTTGATCAAATGTCTATGAGCTTGCCTACTTGCGAAGGTATCAAGCTGTTCATAGACAAGAACATCAAGATATCATAGCAAGAAACATCATGAACAACAACTAAACGCAGCATAACGAATGCAGCGAATACAGTTAACACAACAAATGCAGAGAATGCAGTGAATGCAGCGAATACAGCAAACACCATGAATGCAGCGAACACAGTGAATGCAACAAACGGAATGAATGCAATGAATGTAATGAATGCAAGAAGAATGTTGTTGACAACACAGAGGTGGAACTAAGTTGCAAGATCAATCAGATCCACTGAAAATGAAAGCAACTTTTGAGACTCAGGCTATGAGGTGACGATGCGACATGAAGATCACATGAAGACAGAGAATGGAACAAAGAAGGAGTTGCATGTGCTGAAGTAGCAACTCAAGGAAGAACTTGGAGCTACACAGAAAGATGAATGAGTTGCATTAGGAACAAGAATAGCAGTGGGCACAACATGAACTCATGGATGAAACTATGCTCGTATAAGTTAAAGATCCATCCCAGCAGCTGGCATGGAGCAGGCATGGTGAGAAGTTTTGTTGATCGCATGCAAGGGATTCAGTAGCATGCATGTCCTTGTACACACGCATGCAATCCAACCCATTCAGCACACTCACCAAGGTGAAGACAAGAAGCAAGTTGAACTAGAGTTGAACATGTACTTTGGCAAGTTGATGTACATGACCACTAGCACACACTTGAAGATCAACACAGACACTATGCATCAATGTGTTTCCATTCAACCACAACAAAGAAGACCATGTGCATGTTAGCAGATGAGTTGGATGAAGGAGCCGAACCAATGCACTAGTTGCAATGAAGGCAAGATTTCACTTCAACAAGATGTCACCATGAGATGCATGCACACCATCACAGATGATCAAACATGGGATCAACTCACCACCTTCATCATTGCAACATGCCAAAGAGTTGGTCTCATCACAACGGATCAAGTGTAAGTGATGTCTTGCATGGCTTGCTCAAGCCATGTTGTCTCACATGAGTACATGTGCATTGTAATGTAATTTCATGTCAAGTGTAATTTAAGTGTCAATAGTTGGATGTAACAGTCATAGAGTAGATGAAGAGCCGTGAGGGTAGATGAACTCTCACAAAGAGGAATGTCAAGGGTCACCCCACCCTTTGCTATAAATAGTCCCTCATAACTCATTGTAACGACCTTTGGTCAGCCAAGCTTCTGATAAGACTATCTTGGCGAAGCTTGGATAGTATTGTAACGCACCTTGGATTCTCCATTGCACAGAGCTAGTTCACCTCTTTGGAGGAGCAGGTGGATGTGTCTGTAACGTTCTAGTATTGGGCTAGCAGGATTACAAGGATGTATTATATGATTGGGTCTTACACTTCTTTATATAATAATAGCTAACACATTTGATTTTCAACTTATATATTTCTTGCCATGAGTGTTTCCATGTCCCCAGGTATTGTAGGTGTTCATCTACCTCTGAGCATTGTAGGTACAATGGTTTCCAAGAGGGTAGAGTCGAAGACACCGTTCATGTTTGATTGTGTTATATTCTTTCCATGACTAGCCCACGTAGTTAACCGAGGGGTTAGATGGGGGGCAGAGCCCCCCCTTCATTGCACCGATTGCATAGCGGGGGGGTCACAAGGGGTTTGAGGGGTGTAAGTAACCCCACTTTATGGGGTCCGGAAAATTTTGGTTTTGGAACCTATGTTAGGTTGGGCGGACCCACCTATGGTTTTGTGCATGATTTTTGCACATGTTTTTTTGGATGTGATGGTTTTCAGTCCATGGTATTAGATGATTTGGCATGTATAAATATGTATTATAACATTGAAAGGATAATAATGAAAAATCAAGCTGGTAGTACTAGTTTTGGGATCCAGGGGAAATCTTTATGTATATATGTTTTATGTGTTATGCTCTCGCATTGTTTATTTTCTGTGTTTTAGAATTTGTATCCAGGTAATTTCTGTATAGGGTTAAAACCTACATTTGGTATAGGAGCTGTTTTGGCTTCAAGGGGATGCCTTTGTTGCTAAGGGGTTTTTCTCGGGCTTGTTGTAGACCCTGTTAAGTGGGAGATCTGCGAGATTGATTATGCTGATGAAAGAAGATGGTAAGTAGTGGAAAGATAGAGATCAAGAAATTTAATGGTCAAATTTTTGAGCTGTGGAAACACAAGATGGAGGATCTGTTGGTGGATAAAGATCAGTGGATAACGGTAGATCCAGGTACTAAACCAATGGGAGTGTCCGATGAAGAATGTAAGAAGTTGGATCGGAAGGCAAAGAGCACAATACAATTGTGTGTCTCAGATTTAGTATTGCTGAATGTATCAGGGGAAGCTATGGCGAAGGCTTTGTGGGACAAATTAGGGACTTTGTACCAATCTAAGTCTGGTGAATAAACTGTTCCTGCAGAAAAAGTTACATAACCTGAGGATGAAAGATGGAGACTCGGTGACAAAGTATCTGAACGAATTTAATACTGTGGTAAGTCAGTTAGCATCTGTTGATATTAAAATTTCATACGAAGATAAGTGCGTCAGTTTTTTGTGTTCTCTACCAGATTCATGGGATAGTTTGGTTATTGCAATAGGTAGCAATGTAATTGCCTTGCAGTTTGATGAAATAGTCTCATCCTTGCTGCTGGAGGAGATGAGATGAGATGAAAAAATATGGAGAGCTAGAATGTTGATGCCTTGTCTGTATGAGGATGGTCCCAGAATAGAAACAAAAATAAGTCATTGAGAGGCAGGTCTAAATCTAGAGGGAGATCTAAATCTCTAGGAAAACTTGTCAAAGTGGTGTGCTGGAAATGTGGGAAGGAAGGGCACTATAAAAGGGATTGTAAATCTTAAGCTCTTGATAAAAGAAAGGGATCTAATAATGCTCCCACAAATACGAAAACCACCTCAGATGAAGGTGGGGATGTGTACTTATCTTCTTCAAGTACACATGTAGATCATGAGGCATGGTTGATTGAATCAGGTGCATCCTTTCACTTCACTCCCCATAGAGAGTGGTTCTGTGAGTATGAGAAATACGATGGTGGTGATGTCTTCTTAGGAGACAATAGGAAGGCTAGAATCGTTGGTCACGGAAAAGTAAAGTTGAAGTTGCAAGGTGGAAGGGTTAGAACACTTCTGAGTGTTCTGCATATTCCTGCATTAGCCAGAAATATGATCTCTGTAAGCAAGCTGGATGATGTAGGTGTAAAAAAAGTGTTTGAGAAGGATACCTACAAGATGGATCAGGGGGCACTGGTATTGATGCAGGGAGTTCGAATTGGAACTCTGTACAAACTTCAAGGTAGCACTATTGTTGATGGGTGCAACAGTTCTGTGGTTCCTGAAAGTGGAGCAGAAAATTTAGTGGTCTCTGGAGAGAAGACCATGTTGTGGCATCAAAGGCTTAGACATATTAGAGAGAAGGGCCTTCGAATACTTTACGGTAAAGGTATGGTAGAAGGTATGAGTAACAGCTCTTTGGATTTCTATTTCTGTGAAAATTGTGTATATGGGAAGCAAAATTAGGTGAGTTTCCCCTCTGGTGGTAAGAGGGTGAAACATATATTAGAGCTTGTGCATAGTGATGTGTTTGGACCTATGAAGGTTCCATCACTGGGTAAGTCTTGTACTATGTATCATTTATAGATGACTTCTCAATGAATACATGGATATATTTCCTTAAGAAGAAATCTGAAGTCTTTGACAGGTTTAAAGAATTCAAGGCTCTGGTGGAAAACTAGACAAAGAAGAAGATAAAGGTGCTGAAGATAGATAACAATGGAGACTTTTGCAATAAGGAATTTGAAGAATTTTGTAAGAATTGTGGTATAGCATGATAGAAGACTAATCCATATACACCTCAGAAAAATGGAGTTGTAGAAAGAATGAACAAGACGTTGATGGAAAGGGCAAGAAGCATGCTTAATGGTGTTAGGTTAGGATAGGAATTCTAGGCAGAGGTGGTGGAGATAGCATGTTTCCTGGTCAACATATCACCTTAATCAACGTTGGAGGATAAAACTCCACAAGAGGTATGGACTGGTAAGAAACCCTCTCTTTCACATCTGAGGGTATTTGGATGTGATGCATATGTACATGTTCCAAAGGAGAAATGGACCAAGTTAGATAGTAAATCTGAATGGTGCATCTTTATTGGGTATAAGGATGGTTTTAAGGGTTATAAGCTTTGGAACCCAATAACAAGGAAGGTTGCGTACAGTCGAGATGTGGTATTCAGAGAAGTAAAAGATGTTATTAAACATGAAGTCCAACCAAAGGAACCTGAGAAGATAGAGTTTGAGCTAAACGAGGAAGAATCAAACTCTACAGCAGAGGAGGAATTAGAAGATGAAGAGCCACAAACTCCAGTTGTGAGAAGATTAGTTTGAGAAAGAAGGCACCAGAAAGGTATAGTCCATCTCCTTTTTGTTCAAATTTTGCTTTATCTATTACTAATGATGATCCCAAAACTGTGAAGGAAGTAGTCAATTTAGAGGATGGAAAACTCTAAAAGGAGGCCATGGTTGATGAAATGGCATTTTTGCACAAAAATGAGGCTTGGGATCTGGTGGAGTTGTCAGTTGGAAGGAAACCCATTGGCAGCAAATGGGTGTTCAAGAAGAAGGCAAATGAAGAAGGAAAGGTGGAGAAATACAAAGCTCAGTTGGTAGCAAAAGGTTATTCCTGGGTGCCAAGAATTGATTTTGGTGATATTTTTTCTCCTGTTGCCAAGGTAACCTCTATTATATTACTTTTATCTGTTGCTGCTGCTTTTGATTTTGAGGTAGAATAGATGGATGTGAAGACAACACTTTTTCATGGGGATCTGGAAGAGGAGATCTACATGAAGCAACCTGAAGGCTTTGCGGTGAAGGGTAAGAAAGAACTAGTATGCAAGTTAAAGAAGTCTCTGTATGGGTTAAAACAATCACCAAGGATGTGGTATCATAAATTTGATACATTTATACGGGGGCATGGCTTCACCAAAAGAAAAGCAGATCACTATGTGTATTCTAAATTAATTGGTGACTGTGTTATTTATTTGCTCTTGTATGTGGATGATATGTTGCTGGTTGGAAATGACAAAGAAATTATCCAGGATTTGAAGACCCAATTGTCCTCCACATTTGACATGAAAGATCTTGGTGCTGCAAACTATATTTTGGGCATGGAAATTAAAAGAGATCGGGCAAAGAAGAATCTCTAGTTAAATTAGAGGAAGTATGTCAAGACAATATTGTAGAGATTTAATAAGTAGGATAGTAAACCGGTGAAGGTTCCTATTCTTGTAGGTGTAAAGTTATCTGCTGAACAGTGTCCCAAGACACAAGAAGAGGAAGAGGACATGTCCCGTGTTCCATATGCAAGTATAGTTGGTAGCCTGATGTATGCGATGGTCTGTACTAGACGAGACATTGCACATGCAGTGGGAGTATTGAGCAGGTTTATGTCAAAACCAGGGAAGGAACAATGGACAACAGTGAAGCGGGTTTTCAAGCATTTGCGTGGCACTAGTGATTATGGATTGTGCTACCAAGGAAGACCAAGATTGGATAGAGTGTTGTATATTCGTGGCTTTGTTGATGCACCAAAAAAGGAGACTAGGTTTGATTTGGAGCACACAAAAGAAACATTTATGGAAGCAAAGAAAAGCTTCACTGAGGCCTCTACCTCAGGATGTCAAGAGAAACCAGTTGAAGAAATGGACCCATCCATGATTACCACGTTGTTAGAGACTTGCATGAAAATTCTTCATGATAATAAGGTTGTGAAGGGACTGCAGGAACTGATCAATCGATGCGTTGGAAAGGAAAATGCTACTAGCGAACCACGCGTAGTCAAAAGGCTTAGTAAGCATAAGGAATGGACTAGATGTGAGATGAGACTCACCACGTAGATAGGGGAATACGAAATGGACCAAGTTATCTTGGATCTGGGGTTTGACGTGAATGTTTTGCCAAAAAAACATGGGAAAGAATGGATGAGATGCACTTCATTGGTCCCCGATCCAGTTAATTATGACAAATCAACAGAAAATCATCCCAATGGGGATGTTGGGTTGTGTTATATTCTTTCCATGATTAGCTGACGTTGTGAACTGGGGAGTTAGAGGGGGGGTAGATCCCCCCCTTCGTTGCACCAATTGTGCAGCGGGGGGTTCACCAGGGGGGAGTGGCAACCCCCTTGTCTGGGGGGTTTGAGGGGTGGCTGGTAGCCCCCCTCTATGGGGTCTGGGGAAGTGCCCCAGGCAATTTTTTTTTTGGACCCTATATTAGGTTGGGCGGACCTACCTATGGTTTTCGGTCCATGGTATTGGATGCTTCAGCATGTATGAATATGTATTATAACAGTGAAAGGATAATAATAAAAAATCAAGTTGGTAGTCCTGGTTTTGGGATCCAGGGGAAATATCTATGTATATGTGTTTTATGTGTTATTCTCTTGCATTGTTTATTTTACGTGTTTTAGAATTCGTATGCAGATAATTTCTATACAGGGTTAAAACCTACAATTCAAAGCATGCTTGGATATGCAGTCGATCAAATATCTATGGGCTTGCCCACTCGCGAAGATATCAAGTTGTTCGTAGACAAGAACATCAAGGTATCACAAAAAGTAGCATCATGAACAACAACTGAAGGTAACATCTCCACTGCACGAAGCTAGTTCATCTCTTTGGAGGAACAAGTGCGTTATAGACATATTTGGGCACTGCAACCCCAATCATATATGTCAATAAACCGAGGGCTTATGAGTCCCTAAAAGTGTTGTTTCAAACCCTAAAGGAACAAGGTCAGCTGATTACATCATCTCCTAGAAGTTCTCCACAGAAAACTGCTCAGAACTGGTCAAAACTACACCATACAGATTGCTCAGTGCTAAGGGTCCGATGCATCTCACCTGATCAGTGCAAAAAGTGCGATGGATACTGAAAATCCCTTTTGTAGGGTGCGATGGGCGAGAGTAGACAAATGGTAGAGACAGTTTGCAAGGTGGATGATCATGGAATCTTCCAGAAACTTCTCTTATGACACTTGCCTCTCTGAATTCGCCCACGGATGAGTAAGAGATCATCAATCTCCAAGTGGAATCAAGAACTATCAGAGAGAAGACACTAATCAAAATCCCAGAAGCTAACTCACCCCCTTGCAATCATCTATATATGGATCCCTCATCCCAGAGATCCAGAGGCTGGAATCTTGTATCTTGTAGGAAGTGCTGATAGTTTATTGGTGGAACATCATAGTCTTGGGTGATCTAAGCTTTTCATGAGGTGAAGAAGGGCTTTCATGCTGGGAGGATGACGCTGGGTCAGATCATGGGTTGTAATCCTCTCTTCTAATCTTTATATCAATAAAGCTATTCAAGTTTTCCTCCACATTTTTGTATGTTTGATGATATATGCATTTATGTGGTCAATATATATCTGGTCCTATATTGTTTATGATTGTAGATCTCTGTACTTTGAAGGTATTATGCTGCTTTGACTTTACAGGTACTCTTGAAGCGGGGTAGTGCCAGTACAGACTTGTGCTCCCACCTACTGTCAAGTATATATTGGGAAACCACAATAGGCTATATCCTTTATCCTTAGGAAGTCCTGTCTACCGCCCTATCGATCACAATGCACTGAACACAACATTCAGGAAGATTGATTTCCGTACCATAAAAAGTATTCTGCAGTTTTAAGATTGGTTTGGTAATCCCTCTGTCTAGATTTCCAAAGTAGTCTCTTTCATTCCTTTTCAGACTCCCTAAAGGAAAAGTTCCATCTGAGCACTTGTGATTTCAGGCTCATTAAAAATCGAAGGCGACTAGAGTCATCTTTAGCTTTTTCTCGACTCTTAAAAATTGAAAAATTAAGTTGTGTCAAAGCGTCTAAAATTTATTTTAATTAGAATAACGTCATTGTTCCCTCGTTGGTCTTAGGTTGAGAAAAATGGAGTCCACCAACCAAAGATTTCCCCTAGGGGGAAATCCTAGTCCTTTCTCCTCTTGGGGAGATGTTGGTGCACCTCATATGGCCACATTGTCCCTCCCAGGACTGACAATCGGCTTGCCAATATGGCTCTTCTCAACCTCTGTCATTCAAACCACCATGATTCCTGAGCAATCAAGTCAGCAACTAGATGATACTAGAGTTACCCCCCAACCTTTTGCTTTGCTTGTTCCTCCCTCCCCTCCTTCCTCTTCGCTTGGTAAAGCTGGTAAAGCTAAAGACCAAGTAACTAAGAAGAAGAAGAAAGGGAAGGAGAAAGAGAAGAAGAAGAAGGAACCAAAGGTGAAAAGGGGCAACCATGCGTCATCTAGCGAAAATCCACACACTGCACCATCCAAGCCTAAATCTGCATGTGTCATTTGCAAATGAGACCACTATCATTGAGATTGTCCTTGCATCCCTCAGATCTTAAGGGACTGGTCTCCTCATTTGCAAAATCTAGTGTCATCAACCTATGATGATCATGTTGAGAGTACACTGTCAACTAGTGAAAACGAAGTCTCTAGATAGAAAGGAAAATGTAAATTTCCTTGCAAACTATGTGAAGGAAATCATGCCGTCCACCGTTGTCCTTTCCTGGACGAAGCTAAAAGAGTCTTGGATAACCGTCCTACTTCACTGCTACGGCTTCCTCCTGGGTAGAAGAAACTTTTGCCAAGTCCATCGCTAGTTGAAAATCCGACTGACACAAGTTTGTGGTCGGTTGAAGCATCTATCATTGAGGATAAACCCTCTGGATCCACTCCAAACGAAAGTCAAAAGGTCGAGGCAGCAGTCGACCCGGTCTTGTCTTCGAAAGGTCCATCTTCAAATGATACAGTCACCAAAGAGAATGAGAACGACATCGTTCAAATTCTTTTCGTAAACATAGACTCCAATGAACATGGGGGCAATCTACCCGTTCCTTTACCGCAGGAAGGAAGTTTGTCAGGGTTGTATCCGACCATTTAGTCGGTCCCACCTCTGAGCAACCTAGTCATTTCCTTCAATTGGAATCTATTAGGAAGACCCCGTTTACCATCTAATGTACCATTCTGAATCATTGTACAAGCTTACAGAATGGTCATGGTCGGTACCATCATAGATGAAGCGGCTTCTGTGAGTATCCTTTCCTCAACTGCTTGGAAAGTGTTTGGTTCGCCATTGCTTCTACCTGAGATGTGAAATCTAATAGGCTTCGACAAAGGAACCAGTCGACCGTTAGGGATCCTTCCAAGTTTTCCTATAACTTTGAGAGGGAAAATCATGTATCTGAATGTAATGGTAGTCCAAGGACCTTTAGATTATAATCTACTCCTTGGGCGTGACTATATATATAGCGTGGGAGCCATTGTCTCTTCACTCGTTCAAGTAATGTGTTTTCTACATGAAGGCCAAGCGGTCCAGCTCATAGACCAGCTTTCATTCCCCGGCTCACACATAGCTAATAGTCAAATGCCATCCCTAACTGGTCTTTTCATGCAAGGAATGTCTCATCAATCTCCAGTTCGTCCACCTGAAGAGCGGGAGTAATTCGGTGGCCATGACTGAAACCCAGGGGGCATGCACCGTAGCCTGCTTCGGCAGGGAAACTTTGGGTATAGGGTAGGTTTTCACGAAGGATATATGACTATTCTGACACCTGTCCATTTAGGAAGATGGAATTAGATCGGAATAAGATTCCCTCGTCAAGGTTAGATGGTTGGAGCTAGAATCACCTTTGTCCAAATGGACTAAGCTGGGAAGTGTTTCTCTCTACTACGCAGATGGAAACTATCTTGCAAATGTGAGAACTTCCATATGGTAGCCTAGAAACTCTATTTCACTATACCTGGGGGCATGCAAACCTTTTTGTGTGTAAGTGAAGAGCGACCATTTATTTTCTTAGTTTGTAGATTCTTAACCCTTTAAACTCGTAGGATTGGTCGTTCCTAGCTTGTATAATGAAAGGATATGGAGCAAAGCTTTGAATGGTGCAAGCTCCATAAAAATGGAATCTATCGATGAGACATCCTTATCATGCGACTGGCACGAGTAGTTTTTATGTGAAGTTATAGCTCATTAAAAATTAAACCTAAGCAATGAGCAAATGTTCCCCCAGACTTTAAGCTCATTAAAAATGAACCAACCTCTGGTAAATAACCATTGTGAATGCATTATCATCAGCTTCTGAGCCCTAGTCATGTTCTTACCATCACCTCCACTCTATTTTAGCTGATCATACGCCTCGATTTGATTGTTTACCCTTTTGAGGAACAACTGCGACAAGTGATTATGTTAGCCATCCTTGTGACACTACCGTGATTGGAAAGTTCCAAACCTTACCTGGAATTAGCAGCTACCTGAAAATATCACTCGTTCCTAAAAAACGAGTCTCCTTTAATCTCTTTTCATCTGACTCGTAAAATATGAAAAGATTGCCGAGAAATTGGCCTCTCCAGCCCGTTAAAAGCTATCAGAAGTGCTATCCCTCCTCTAGATTTTAATCTTTTTGGACCTGAGGGATTATTACACAAAAATATCGAGCACTTGTTTTGTTTGGCTCGTTAAAACTATTGAAAAATCATCCCTTTCATATTATTTTATACTTTTTTGGACTTAAGGGATTATATGACGAAAAAGGATTACTGGAGTTTCCTTTTCATCCCTTTTCAGACTCTCTAAAATTGAAAAAGGACCAAGTTGTCTTTGTCATTGAACTCGTTAAAACCAATAGTGACAAACTTGTCCATAGAGACAAGAATGAGTTTCACTATCGCTAGGCTCGTTAAAACATAGCGACGGGTTTGCTCGAAGGGAAAATTATAGAACAAGCATATGTCATCCTCCTCAAGCTTGATAAAAATAAAGAGGTACTGGTCAGCAATGATTGGGGAAAATTGGGAAGAAAACTTGAAGAAAATTTATTGGTAGCGAGTCACTCTTGAACATGACACTTTCACTCCATCACCATGTTTGAGTCGGGTTGGGATATTCCATTCACCGATCATACTACCATTGGTCCATCGTACCATCCATCTTTGGGGTTAACACTACCAATCCATTTTAGTGTTGCCGATATGTTCAAGAGAAGTCGATCAGAGAATTCACCAACCCAGCTTGTGTCTCACCCGCTCCAATACCTTCACGCTTCATTCCTTCATGACCACCACCCTAAACCCTTTATCGTCAGATCGTTTTCACCTCCGCGAAATCATTTGCTCTGTTCCATGTCGTAGATGTGGGATTCATTAAGGCCCTCCTACGATAGATTACTTCTTGTTGACGATAGCTCATTATCCAAGAAATCAACTTAGGAACAACCCTTTCAGTACTATGAAGCTTGCATGCCTCAATGGAAAGTTTCTCACTTCCGGCGACAGGTTTACATCAATGGCCTTCGACCGAAAGATTTTGTGTGGTGTTTGATGCCAAGTCCCATTTTCACACCACGCGAATTGTACTATATTACCTTGAGGGTCATCATCATTATCGATGATTTCTCTCGTGCCTGTTAACAACTTACATCATTGGCTGGTAATCAAGCGATGTCTTTCCATGTTCGACTCCATAACATTTTTAACATGGATCGACTTGTACTTCGAGCGAATATTGGACGAGTTTGAAGACCCCAGATCTAGTTTCATCCATCTTGGCTGCGAAATATTCAGGAAAATAAAGAAATCAAATGTACATCATTGCTGCACAGATGATCATCCGAATCAAAGGATGATGGCTCTATCATCAGTCTGCCACACAGACTGTTGTCTGTCCTATGTACATCAAAATGAATTTATAAAGCTGAGCATGGGGATGCCCGCCTCAGCTAGATTATGAAAATGTTATGAAGATAATGTATTGTATTGTATCTTATTACAGGTTTCCTTCCAGTTCGAAAAAACCTCAGATCCTCATGATAAAGCATTTCACCCGACATCAAAATATTTTCGACCTCATGCTTTAGGGGGCAACTATTATAGAAATATTTGGGCACTACAACCCCAATCACATATGTCCATAAACCAAGGGCTTTTGAGTCCCTTAAAGTGTTGTTTCATGCCCTAAAGGAACAAGGTTAGCTGATACATCATCTCCTAGAAGTTCTCCACAGAAAACTGGTCAGAACTGGTCAAAACTGGACCATACAGATTGCGCAGTGCTAAGGGTGTGATGCATCTCACCTGCTTAGTGAAAAAAGTGTGATGCATACTGGAAAGCCCTTATGTAGGGTGCGATGGGCGAGAGTAGACAAATGGCAGAGACAGTTTGCAAGGTGGATGATTAGGGAATCTTCCAGAAACTTCTCCTGTGACACTTGCCTCTCTGAATTCACCTAGAGATGAGTAAGAGATCATCAATCTCCAAGTGGAACCAAGAACTATCAGTGGAATGACACTAATAAAAAACCCAAAGCTGACTCACACCTCTGCAAATATTTATATATGGATCCCTCATCCCAGAGATCTAGAGGTTGGAGGCTAGAATTTTGTATCTTGTAAGGAAGTGTTGTTGGTTTCCTGGTGGAACATCATAGTGTTGGGTGATCTAAGCTTTTCATGAGGTGAAGAAGGGATTTCATGTTGGGAGGATGACGCTGGGTCAAATCAATGGGTTGTAATCCTCTCTTCCACTCTTTCTATCAATAAACCTATTCAAGTTTTCCTCTACATTATTGTATATTTGATGATATATGCATTTGTGTGGTCAATATATATCTGGTCCTATATTTTTTATGATTGTAGATCCTTGTACTTTGAAGGTATTATGCTACTTTGACTTTACAGGTACTCTTTGAAGCAAGGTAAGCACGAAAGGAGAGGCAAAGATCTGTTAGAGGGGAGAGGGAACAAGCAAGGAACTAAGTGAAAGATTGAGGTTGGTATTCTCTTCTCCTCTCCTATCTACTTCTCATAAAGGAAAATGAAATTAACTTTAGTTTGTTTGTTTCTAAGATAGCTACCCATCTTAATGGGACTAGCAGCTCGGAATGGACACTCTATTTCTTGATAACAAGTCAATTCCCCATAATTGACAGAGAATTATCGTAGGCCACAACTACGCTTCGCTCTGGGCCACGAAGGATGCTACAAGGATACGCGACAGTAATATCTTCTGGGTGCTCATGGAGATGAACATCCGAATGTGGATCATCCGTAAACCGCACTTGTTTCCCACGTTGTACAACAGTCTGTAGAGTTTTGCAGAATTTAAGGGAGACATGCACAACATATACATCAAGGCACGCAAGGATCTGACAAAGAAGTGGATAAAGATACCCTTTGTAGGCACTGGCGATGCCATTTTCACTGTCTTGGAGGCAAGGTCTCTGGAATGGTGCACCCCAGACATTGCTGAACTCGAGAGGTTGATAGTGCAGAAGAAGAAAGATGATGCAAAGCTGCGCATCGCACAGTTGGCCGACAAATGACGGAAGAAAACAACATCAACAAAAGTGCGGGTAGCACAGGAAGTGACATAGAAAGCAGCTGAGCAGGAAAAGGCCATAGCAGTAGCAGCAGCACAGGCAGCAACTGCGAAGGTGGGCGAGGGCCAAACAACACCTTCGTAGGGATAGGAGGTAGAGGAAGCAGAAATAGAAGAAGGAGGCATGGACCCATGGACCATGTCCACATAGTTAAAGTGCCAACACTTGGTAGAGTGAGCAGGATCGAGGAGGAAGGTCAAGGCCTCGAAATTGTCCATTGACCTGATCACCCTAACCAAGGGTGATCTGCATGACAGACGGTGCACGATGTCACAAATGAGACTCTTCAAGATTTCATGTAGGAGCACCAAACTGTGTTGAGGGCCCTCAGAGCATAGTTACAGGACTTACAGGTGCACCCCCCTTGGGTTGGTACCCTTTCAATCAACCTCCCATTTGGATCCATGGTAGCAAAGCAAATGTTGCGTGTGTGGATGACGAACACAATCGTGTTGTTGGAAGGGGCTCTAGTGACATCAAATGAGGACGACAGGATTTTAGTTAACACAAGGAAAGGTCTCAGGGTTAATCTAGCTACCCTTTCGTGTGAGACATTATATCTATTGCAGGATGGGATAATGGCATAGTTGTGCACTAGAGAGAGCCACATGCTCCAAGTTCTCAGTGAGCAGAAGATAAACATGGAACAACTCATCTTGTAGAGTGACGAATTGGTGTCACAAAATTGACAGCTGGTGCATGTGATAGGTGACACTTGTCGAAGTGTCCCAGAGCTGGCCATCCGAGTAAATCTATTAGTGGAGGTGTGGATTCACTGGTTAGCAGTAGAAGTCTGCGAGGACAAGGAAGAAACAACAAAGGTTTAGCTGGAGCTAAATCTTCATATCGCCGAGCTGCGATTAAAGGTGCAGCCACCCACTCCCCCGAAAGTAAAAGAATAGCATGCTAGCACTATCATAGAGGGATTAGAGGAAATCGGAGGTGTAGTGTGAGACTGCACCAACATGTTGGAAGAATCACTTGAGGTCCTCACAATTCTAAAGAAGGACCCCAACATCCAATGCTTAGAGATAGAGGCGAGAAGAACTCCAACAACAATATGACAATGTTCGAGGAACTGTGCAGAGAGTGGTCCTCACCTAGTGGCTTGCGAGGATGCAGCATGCTAAATCACTAAAGGAGAAGGTGGATACAACACGACATAAAGAGGCAGTTCTCAAAGAACGTTCCTAGCCTTGGAACAACGAGGCCTTCACTAACACGATAGACATTGAAGGCAAGCTCGCGAACATACAGGGGATTTACACATTGATGTGGAGAAGCACCTGAAACACAGAGGTCTCAGAACAACGTATGTAGCAGATCTAGCAAGCAGCAGCTCAGTGTGCTGCTGACCTCCACGCAGTTCAAGAATAGTTGGAGGGACTTGATGGCGAGTCATGATGTTTGTGTTGGGGGCCTATTGGGCATGGAATCCCCCTGAGGCATGTTTTAGGGCTCAAAATCCAAGTTTTGACCCAATTTTGTTGTAAAGCTCTGTGAATTGTGGGTGTGGGGTGAGAAAGTATAATAGAGTCTTAGGGTTGTCTGCCCTAGTTTTGTAATGTAATTTTGGCTAGATAGACCTACCCATGGTCCTCAGACCATGGGATTGTATAAATAGAGTAAGGCTCTAAGTAGATAAAGAGAGACAATGGTAGAGAAGAATAACGAGTCTAAGTGATTGAGTCGTAAGTATAAAGTGTGTCTTTGGGTTGTAGAGTAGGAGAAGGCTCTACAACTGAGTGCGCAGAGGCCTAGTAGTCTGCAACTGAGTGTGAGACCCCTGCAGCTGAGTGCGCAAGGCGGAGTTGAGTCTGTAACCGACGAAGAAATTAATAAAAAGAAGTTCTATCATAATTCTGTGTATCTGTTCTTGGGTTAATGCATGTTTCATATGATTTGCAAATATACTGTTTATTTACCACATGCACCTATATGAATGGTTTATATTTCTAAATATACTTAAAGCACTCAAGGAGGAAAAGTTAATTAACTAACATTGGAATACAATTGAGGTCTTGAGTAATAATGTAGAAGGACAGCGTTCAGCCCCTGAGTAGGTCTACACGAAGGTGGTATCTCAAGCTACAAGGTTTGGGAACGTGCACAAAGAAACTTGCATGCAGGGTCAAACCACAGACCACTTGAACTCATCAGACATCTCCAGGGTGCATAAACCTAGTTCTAGCACCCTCCCATACTACTTCGGGTGAGACCTTAGTCCATGCTTCATAGACTATTGCTGAAAGGGCTAGTAGTGTCGGGATTTGTTTGGCTAAATCAACTCTGAACTTGGGTCAGGCCCCAATAAGCCAACATCTTCCCCTCCAAGTCATTGAAGAATTTTTTGTTGTTGGTCATATGGAATGAGGCTCCACTATCCAGATACCACACACTACTCATCACTGATGTCACCATGCAAGAAATGACGATGAAATCCAACTCGAATTTTGAAGCAAGGGCTTCACTTATCACTCCTCCTAAGGGCTTCTTGCCAACTTTCTTGTGTAGACACTTCATGACATAGTGTCCTAGCTCATGACAGTGAAAACATTTAATATTCAACAAGTCCTTCTTGCCACCCTAATTAGAGTCAAATTTGAAATGGGATGGCTTCCCTTTCCCTTTCTTCACCTTTCTAGCTAAGGCATAATTATCCTCATCATCATTCTTGGATGAGGATCCATCTATGGTATTATGTTGAATCTCTTCTTGCACCAAGTTAGACCAAAAACTCTCCCACTGTAGTAGCTTCTCCCTCCCATTTAACAAATCTTGGTAGTTGTGCCAACTCTTGAGAAGGCTTAGAAGTGCTAGGTTGACCATATCATCTTCAACAACTATAACACCAACACTTCCAAGCTCATCCCAGCATTGGGTGAACTTGGTCAAGTACTTTGGTATTATGTCACCTTCTCCATCTTGATTTTCCTGAGCTTGTCCTTCAGCGCTAACTTCTTGTGGTCACTGTTGTTCTAAAATAGGTTTTTCAAGGCCTTCCACATTACATATGGAGTCTCCTTCCCATGGAGGCTCAAGACAATATGATATCTAACTCCTTCTAGTATGATCCTTCTCACCTTTGCAACACATTTCTTCCACTCTGCCAGATCTTGAGTATTTCTTGTTGGAGGTTTAGGAATATCAATGTTTATGAATTCCTTTAGCCTGTTGTCTTTCAACACTGCCTTTTATCCTGTCTTTCCAAGAAATATAGTTCGAACTACCCTCAAAGGAATATTTGAGTCTCAACTGTAGAATAACATCCTGCTGACTCTAAAGAATGATACTGCAAATTTGATTTCACCTACAAAAGACAAAGCCGTATTCTCCTCTTCTAGAGTGATTTATGCTATGATACCATCTAGAAATTCCTTATAGATTCAAAATTCTAATTATAATTTCCTAAAACAATAAACTTGAATCTACTCTACTCATTAGCGGAAAAAATTAAATGTTCACGAAATCATGAAGCATATAAGAGAAAGAATTCAACCAACACAATACATAATGATTTCCCAGAGAGCCACAACTAAAAATCCCTGCTATCTGTATATTACATTAGTCAGAAAATATGAGAAGATTACAATGCTTTTCTCAAGCTCGAGAAACCTATGCACTATCTCTATCTGTCTGACAACTTCCTAGACAAGCCAAAGCCAATACTTAACCAAATTTATGCTTGCCTAAGTCCCTATTTTCTTGGGTCGTTTCGTTCGGAATTAGCCCCTTATTAGTTAGGGAAATTCATCAATAGGAATGCACAATCCTCATAGGCCTTCTGATCTGAAATTAAATAGGAATGCAACAAATTATAGATATAACCATAAATATAGAGATGCAATAGAAATAGCACTTCATTTCATTAATGGCAAATACTGAAATATGCTTACAAACAAAAAGGAAAGAAAACTAGCTTGGGTGATGGTAGCTTATCACTGAGGAGAGATGTGGCGGCTACATGCATATGAAATGTGTTACATTGAGGCTTTAAGGCCTATTTACTATTGAGAAACAATGTAAAACCCTAAACATCAAAAAATCTAACCCTAGGAGATGAAGTGCCAAAACTATGGGCTCTGTTTGGGAAAAATGGTACATCAATTTCCTGGGGTCGTAACTTTGACATACAATCTTTGCTTGATGCACAAATAACTTGTTATAAAGATCTATCTGAGGACTAAAAATTTCAAATGTAGATATTGGCCGATGTATCATGTTTGCCTAGTTTTCCCTAAAAATTCCATTTAGGGCCTTAAAATGGCTCTGAAATTTTAGGACCCAAAAATTTTCCAAAAATAGTAAATTGTGCTACAATCAAGGAAACTGAAAAACTGAAAGATACAGTGCCCCCCACACTTAGGAAGCATCCTTGGATTAGTGACACCCCACCCCCTAAGAAGTAATGGTCCCCATTGCATTGAGTACCTCCATGAGATGGGGAAACTTATGCTGAACTTGGTCCCTAGTTAGCCGCTTGCCTTGGTGTAGGAGTTGGCCAGCTTTGACAGTCTGCTATAGCTAGATATTCTGCTAGAGGGTATTCTTGATATATGTGTCCATGATTCGATCAGTTGTGGCTTGTTCCATGCATTCTGGGTTTAGCTTTGTTTGTGTGAGTTGTTTTGCAATGTTGGATGTGTCCAACAATGGTGGAAAGTATGGTCGAAGATGATCTACAATGAACATTGGGTGCAAACCAAGGAAATGTGGAATGTTGAGCTCGAAGGTGTTGTTCCCTACCGCCTTGGTGATGGTGTATGGCCCATATTAGAGCACGTGAAGCTTGCGGTGGGGTCTAGTAAGGTGCTCCTTCTGCAAATGTAGCCAAACTTTGTTGCCCACCTAGAATTTGTGTGACATTCGATTTTGATCATGGCATTATCTGTACTTAAAATTGGCTTTTTCCAATATATCATTGACCTATTGGCAGATGTGTTAAATACATTCAATGAAGCTATTAGCCTTGTCGGCTTTAGACTGGACGTGAGTTGAATCTTCCTAAGTGGCTACAAATGGTATGACCACATCAATGGGACATAATTACTGAAATCTAAACCCTACCTGAAAGGGACCGTGGTTTGTTAAACTATGGAGAGTTGTGTTGTAGCTGTGCTAGAAATAGGGGAGGGTTTCATCCCATATGCGTGGATGCTTCGATTTGTACATGCACATAATGCATACAATCATCATGTTGATGACCTCTGTTTGGCCATCAGTTTGGGGGTGGAAAGTCACGGATTTAGTAAGTATCGTATCTGGCATTGACTAGAGACTTTACCAAAATGCACTTAGGAATCTATTATCCCGATTTGGGACAATGGACTATGGGATCCCAAAGTGTACCCACACTCACTCAAAGAAGAGATTAGCAGTGGCCTCTACTGTGATACTCTTCCTGTAGGCCACCATAATGGCCATCTTAGAGAATCTTTCAATGACCATGAAAATGCAGTCGTTTCCATGCTTAGGAGAAGGAAGTCCCGACATGTAATCCATGGAGATGGATTCCCAAGGTTGACTACGAGTAGGAAAAGGAGTATATAGGCCTTACTTCTTGATGGTTGGTTTGGTAATAACGTAGGAAGTGGAGGATCGAATGTACTTCCCAACATCATGACGAAGGTTTGGCCAATAAAAATACTTCTGTGGTACTACCACTATTTTCTCTACTCTGAAATGTCTAACAACCCGACTGTAGAGCGTCTCCCAAATCATCTTGGCACACTCGCTTGAAGGAACATGGATGTGTCCCAAGTGGTGTAATAGTGAATCCTATATGTGAAAATTTGGAATTTTCTTACCTTCGAGGAGTGTCTGGTATGTGCTATTGAATTTTGGATTGCTCTTGTAAATATGCAACCACCCCAAAGTCTCGTGCCCACATGAGTAGAGCGCATTGATCAACGCCATCACTGGTGGACGGTTGAGGAAGTCTACACCATTATTGGTGATGCCCTTCTTGTACTTAATTTTCAAATGGAATTGTTGTAGGTATGTGGACCATTTTTTATGGTGATTGTTCTGCAACTTCCCTTGTACCTGTATGAACTGAATGGGTTAGTGGTCTGTGTGGATGACCATTTCCTTCCCCATAATGTAATGCTTCCATTGAGGGAAAGCATGCATAATGGAATACATTTCTTTGCCATAGGTGATATAATTGCGGACTATGTTTGAAACTGTCTCATTGTGGTAAGCCACAGGATGCCCTTACTGTGTAAGAACCACACCAATAGTATAGTAGGAGGCATCTATCTCAATCTCAAATGGTTGATACAGGTCTGGTAATGTGAGCACTGGTGCAAAGCAGAGGCGATGCTTAAACTTGGAAAATGCTTTATGTTGGGTTTCAAACCAAAATAACTTTACTTTCTCTCTACCCTTGGTGACTTGACTTAAAGGCCAAGTGATATGAGAGAGCCCCAATAGAAACCTACGGTAGAAATTGGCAAGACCCAGAAAGTTATGGAGCTCTATTAGAGTGGTTGGGGTTGGCCAATACCGAATGGCTTGTATCTTGGTTGGGTCCACATGTACACCCTTCTCATCAATGATGTACCCTAGATATTGAACCTAGGTTATGCAAAAAGTGAATTTCTCTAAATTGGCACACAACTTGTGATGTCGTAGGGTTTGGAGGACCTGTTGAATATGGTGGAGGTGCTCTTCCCAATTGTGGCTAAAAATCAATATGTCATCTAGATACACCACCACAAATGCATTGATGAAGGGTCACAAGATGTTGTCCATCAATCTCATGAAGATTGCAGGGGAATTCTTCAACCCGAAAGGCATGACCAACCATTTGAAAAGGGCCTCCTTGGATTTGAATGTAGTCTTCCACACATTGGAGGGGTCAATAGGCAACTCATGATAATCAGACTTAAAATCGATCTTACTAAAATATTTGGACCCCTTGGGCTGGTCCAGAAGGCCATCAATCCATGGGATTGGGTACCTATTCCATACAATTATCTTGTTCAGCACCCGATAGTCAATATAGAGTCTCTAGGTCCCATCTTTTTTTTGTACCAATACAATCGGGCTCCCACAGGGTGATGAGCTTGGCCTAATCTACCCTTTCTACAACAATTCATGGATCTGCTTCTTGATCTCATCATTCTCCAGAATATAGCATTGATAGATTGGTCCATTAGGTAGTGGCACACCTGGGGTTAGATCAAGGGAGTTCTTAACCTAACAGTGCAAAGGCACCCCCATTGGTGAGGAGAAAATGTCCTTGTACTCCTCCATGACCTTTTCCATCTACTACTTCTATGCAAAGGAGCGTTGTCTAGAAGTCTTGGCCACAATCTTCTTCTTGCCCTAAGGGTGAATGATAAAGAAAACAAATTTCCTAGTATGTGAAATGATCTTACTGCATTTATTTGTAGTGATCAAAGAGATGGCAGTAAGCAGGGCTACCTCTGGTATCTTATACAACTTATTTCCCAAAGTAATATTCACATAGAGAGCTCTAGACTCATATACATCATGTCACTTACACAAGTATGGTTTTCCTAATAATGCATCACAAATGTAAATAGGGGCAACATAACACAGGACCTCATCCGTGAAGGGCTTGATGTTTTGGGGAAGGCGACACTGTTGGTTGACGTGGAGATCTCATACTTGGTGAAGCCACCCAATGGTGTATGGTTGTTGATGTGTTGTAGTTGGTAGGCCCAGCCACTTCACGACCTCTACTGAAATGAGAATCTTTTGGCTCCTGTTGTTGACAATGAACTGCAGTGGAGAACCCTTCACCCACATCTATGAATGGAAGATGTGTTCCCCCTCCTCTGGGTCTTCAGGCTCATTATTTTGGATATTAGTGGTGGCCATGGTGGCACTGAGCTCCACATCAATGATATTATTCCCTTTATCATTCCCCTTATCAAGTTCTCAATTAGAATCGAAACATGCATTTGATTTGAAAGCCTTCATCTCGGCCACCAGTGACTGCGTGGCCCAACACTGACTCATGTTGTGGGTGGAGCTCTTATGGAACTCATGCCATTTTCGTGTGTCCTTATTTGTCTTCGTGGTGTTGTTCTTTACTTGTGGCTTTGACAGGTTGTCCTGGGTCACCCCACCTTGGATTTATCCTCTGCTTTGCGGTTTGGGGGCACCTGTTCCTTACTTCAAATTTGTAGATCGAAAGTATCGCTTCTTATTTTTAAACTTCTACTCAATATTGATAGTGTATTAGTACATCGAGCCGAGCAAGGAGATTTCCATGAACTCCATCTCATACTGGATGTTCCTATGTAGGAAATCATGGTACTTGAGTACCAAATGTCACTCAAAATCCTTAATACCCAACATCATGTGAAGGGTATGAAAAACATTGGTAATATCTGACATGTCTTGGTCCCTTCCTTGTTGCAACGTGGTCCACTTTATGTACTTATTCCCATAGCTCCTGATAGGGTAGTATTTCTCCTTGATGTCATCCTGGAATTAATTCCAAGTGGGTGCGGTTGAAAATAGTGAGGGTGTAATTTCATCCTTCTTCTCACGGTAGGTTTCTGACCAATCCTTGATGTGGGGGGGTGGCATTGAGAAGTGAAAAAGTAATATTTTCTTGGCTAGAAAAATCATGAACAGAAAAATATCCTTCTATCAGATTTGACCATTTATCAATAACATCTACAACTATCTGATCTTCAAATATGGGGATGCCAAAGTTAACTTGTACCTTAAAGGGTATGGTGCTTCCAGAGTAGCTACTAGAAGGAGATATGTCACCTTTGGGTAGCTGCTAAAGGATCTATGCAAGGTTGTCCATCATCACATTAAGTTTGTTGCTCAAGGGCTTCTTCAGGTAAGATTTTGAAAGGATCTCCTGCCCCCTCATCTTTATTCTTTTCCTCCATGGGAGGTCGTCGGGATTTGCGAGGCTAGTCTTGCAAAGGTTTGACCAATTCAAGCCCTAACTCCTTATATCTTGACCTCATTGGGGGCATGCAATGAAAAGTAGAGAAAGATCAAACCGCTTTGATCCCACTGATCCGAACTTAAACAGGAACACAACAAGTTATATATATAACCATAAATATAGAGATGCAACAAAAATAAAACTTCATTTCATTAAGGTCAAATGCTAAAATATGCTTACAAACAAAAAGGAAATAAAACTAACTCAGATGATGGTAGCTTACCTCTGAGGAGCGATGCGTTGAAGAAAATTGTAACTAGGTTCGATATTTGTCAATGTAATTTTGATCTTTGTACTTGTCAAGAAAAAGAAAGATTATTTTTGTAAATTATATAAATTGGTTTCTTGCTCATTCCATAGGTCTAGGAAAGTCAAAGAGTCAAAATCATGTTAAATATATCTTCTTGAGCATTTATGTAATGTACATAGATCAACCTAGTGTCAAGTAGCCCTCCAAGATAAGCACCATCCTCCAAAGAAGAAGTATTCTTGAAAAAATGATGAGAAAGATAAGCCAGATTCAAATTATATAAAGATGGCACATAGGCTCAACAAAAGGATGCAATAGTTTACTGGCTCATGTCGGCTTGCATATATGGTCAAGTAACTATATATGTAGCTAGAATAATCAATGACTATATACAACTTTGGATCACTTTGAAACTTCATAGTATCTCGGTAATACAAATAGTAACATACTCAATACATGATCGCGGTGATACAAAACAATGGCAGGACCTCGATATATGATCTCGGTGAAAAGCTCTGTTTTGGTGCTCAATGGATGCTCTCATCATACAAATTGAAGTAACTGACTCGGCATTACTGTCTCCATGCAAACACTATCTTTTCATTCCTTTCTTAACGTAGATATGTTCTCAGATACAAACGTAGTCATATATTATTGGCATACAAATGCAGTCATACAAACCCAAATATATTATCAGATACAAACGTAGTCATATATTCTTGGCATACAAACACAGATATATTCTCGGGATACAAACACAGTCATTGTGAGATATATTCTCAACATACTTGCAGATACAGTCAGTGACAATGATGATAATCATGATTTTGAATAAGATAAGGTGAATATCTCAGTAATGAAGTAGCAACCATGATCTAGATGAAGATTTAATTGAAGGAACATCAGTGTGAAAACAATAATGAATTTCTCAATGGCACAGTAAACATAGCTTCAGTGTTACAACAATGATGATGACCTCAGCAGTGTCAAATAAGAGTATTGGTGTCTTGGCCTTGGAGTAGCTGAATAGGTCAAGGGTCATGGTCTTGATGTTTGTCAATAGGAATCTCTATAAGAAGAATTTTGTGTGGGTTTTCCTCTCCAAGAGGGAGAGGTTTTTGCCTTGGAAGAATGCCATATCCTATGCTCTTGTCTCTTTGCTTTGATAGCTATTTTTTGAAGTAAGAAACACACACACTAATGATAATATTAAGCAAAATATTGTGCTAATAATCTAAAGACAAAATGCCTCATTACTAGTTATCATGTAAGAAGAATCTCATTAACTACATATGCCCTAGATTCTTCAACATGGTATTGGAGCTATGGTTACAATCAAAGAAAGGGAAGAAAAGGGACATTTCAAGGATCAAGTTTCTAGCAGGGCATCAAAGAAAGTTGAAGGACATCAAGATCTACACTAAAGAAACACAATGCTAGTCTAGTCTCAAGGCGGTCATGAGGTGTAGGAATTCACAGGGTAAGTTCCTCAGACAGAACACCAAAAGGACACCGCTCACAAACAGATCACAGATCAATACACTAGTATTTTGATGTGGTTAAAACCATCAGAGAGGGAAACAGTAAACGGCTTGCGCCAACGTGGCTACTACAGGAAATTTATTAATAAAAGAATGAAGATTTACATAAGCTTCTCTCATGCACGGTTAACCTACAAATGACCCTCCATGCGCTTTAAATAGAATTCATGGACCAATCGGGTGTCAAGCCACGGA